>QLTV01003266.1:603578-621835 GCA_003457575.1 Thermophis baileyi
GTTGGCCTTCTTCAGGTCCCGTCGGCCAGACAGTGCCGGCTGGCGGGACCGCGGGGGAGGGCCTTCTCTGTAGCCGCTCCGACTCTGTGGAACCAACTTCCCCCCGAGATCCGTACTACCCCCACCTTACTGGCCTTCCGTAAAGCCCTTAAGACCTGGCTTTTCCGGCAGGCCTGGGGCCAATAGTTGTTCTGATTGGCCCATGCATGGTTGTGTGAATGTTTTATTTTAAATATAGTTGGGGGGGTTTTTTTTTTCCCCTTTCTTTTTTAAATTGTTTTTATATGTTTTATTTTTTATGATGTAAGCCGCCCAGAGTCCTTCGGGAGTTGGGCGGCATATAAATTTTATAAAATAAAATAAAATAAATAAATATCTGCTTCACCAAAAACACTTTTTTTCAATTTAATTCAGCTTAGAAGGGTATAAGCAAACTAGTAATTAATTTGGGGGGACATGAGCTTACTTAGGTACGTGATCAAAAGATCACTTGATACCTTAAGTTTCCCCAAAACCTTTTACAAATATGTTTAAGAGCAGACACATTATTAAGGGAGGCATGGCATTAGCAATCCGGCACACAAATCGTTCAAAGATAGAACAGGTAGTCCTCGACTTATGACCACAATTGTGGCTAAAATTTCTGTCGTTAAGTGAAACATTTAAGTGAGCTTTGCCCTATTTTACCACCTTCCCTGCCACCATTGTTAAGCAAATCACCGCCGTTGGTAAGTTAGTCACACACGGTTGTTAAGTAAATCGGGCTTCCCCATTGACTTTGCTTGTCAGAAGGTCGCAAAAGGGGATCATGGGACACTGAAACTGTCATAAATATGAGTCTATTGCCAAGGATCTGAATTTTGATCACGTGAGCATGTAATGGTTGTTAAGTGTGAAAAATGGTCGTAAGTCACTTTTTTCAGTGCCGTTGTAACTTTGAATGGTCACTAAATGAACTGTTGTAAATTTCTATGCCGCCCAGAGTCCCTTGGGAGTTAGGCGGCATAGAAATGCAAATAAAAGTTAAAAAAAAAAAGTAAAGTAAATTGAGGACTACCTGTACAGGGGGAAACTGGATGCATTTGTAAAATTCATTATCAGTGACTTAGTAAATGGGCTCAGTCAATTCCCCCTGGACTAACCACAAATTTTGGGCTCATTCTATCCATATTATCATTCAGAAAAATGAAATGTATTGTCGGGAACACATCAAACATTCTCCTGCTGAGCATTATAGGAGACACTCGATGGCAATGAGTAAGCCATCTTTCCAGAAATTCCATCTGCAATTCTTAGTCAATTACTGGTATGAGCCTGAAAGAAATGATTTAGTTTTCTGCAAGAAACAGGAAATTTATAGAGTAATTGAAGCAATCAATATATAAGCTTATTTTAGGTGCATGGAGGATTGTGATGGAATCTGGCGCCAATTGCCAGGAGGCAGGGGACACATTCCAGAGAAGCAAGAGACAATGCAATGAGTTTTGTCCCATTTTACGACTTTCCTTGCCACATTTGTTAAGTGAATCATTGCAGTTGTTAAGATATTAATAATGGTTGTTAAGTGAATCTGGCTTCCCCGTTGACTTTGCTTGTAAGAAAGTCGCAAAAGAGGATTACATGACCCCGGGACACTGCAAATATGAACCAGCTGCCAAGCATCTTAATTTTGATCACGTGACTACGGGGATGCTACAACGTTCGTAAGTGTGAAAAACGGTCCTAAGTCGCTTTTTTTCAGTGCTGTTGTAACTTCGAACGGTCACTAAACAAACTTGTTGTAAGTCGGTTGCAACAAACGGTTGTATATGCCTTCTGGGGGTGTTAGCATGCTTTAGTCTGGCAAGATTCTGTCGATAGGGAGGAACAATGAAGAAATGTGCTTGGAACAATCACAATATGTCTTCCTTAGTTTGTGAAGTCTGACAAGAATAGAAACGAGAACTTTCTTTTCTTGGTCCTGAGCTTTGCATGCAGTAACAGGTAAGAGTCACACCCTGAGATCTTCACACACTTGTTCTCCGGTATCACAATAAGGCGACTCCTTTGAAGACAGGCTCGCACAAGAGACAGCCAGCATAAATCCAGATTTTTTTTCCCCCTGAAGAAAGGCAAACTTTAGAGAGCTGAGTTGGGGTGGCATGAAGGACCCATTCTTGACAGGTTTTTATCCATAACAGTGATGGGAATTTGATGGCAGACTAGCTAATTGTGTGTGTCTTAAAAGAATATTCAGAGGAATACACAAGACAGAATGTTTTTTCCACTGAAATATAAACAATATAAGAACCCTGAATTGCTTAACTGGTGGAAATTCTTAGACATTTGTATAATTTGGGGGTTTTTTTATAGGATAAAAGCAAATTTCACCAACCAGGCATGCCAACACAACCCCACTCAAAAAAAAAAGCCAGTCATCTTTCTGAGTCATTTGTTTTTAGCTTTTCAGCATCTCCAATTTACCAGGAATGGAAAAGAATAGAGCTAGGTCATTGGGAGTTGGGCGGCATACAAATTTAATAAATAATACAAATTTAATAAATAATAATAATTGATTTTCGGAACAAATTAGATACAAAACCTCCTTTGGATATACTGCACTGAAGTAAGGATGTTCTTACAAACAAACTGCTTCCTTATTTGGTTTGGAGGCAGCAGCACCTCAGATAGAAAGTCCCTACAGAGAGTGGTAAGGACAGCAGAGAAGATTGTAGGAAGCTCGCTTCCTGTTATCCAGGATACCGCTTATAAGCACTACTATGTGCATAGAGCTCAAAGCCTTGTTAGAGACCCCCACACACCCACTCCACGGTCTGTTTCTGTTGCTCCCCTCTGGGAGATGGTTTCGAAATATTTCTAGCAGGACTACCAGATTCTGTAACGGCTTTGTTTCCTATGCCATCCGTCTGGTAAACGCGCAAGATTCGGTTTTCTCGCAATAAACATGTATACAACTGAACTAGACTGTGTTGTTTCTCTGTGTCATAGAATATATGTGGATATATGCATAATTTTGTGTCTGTCTGTCTGTCTAGTCATGTTTATGTAATGTATATTGGAGGTGGTGACCCTTAGAGAGCTGTATGCAATGAAATTTCATTTTAATGTATGCCAATTAGTGTACATTCAAAGTGACAAAGTTATTCTCTCCTCTCCTCTCCTCTCCTCTTCTATTCTGCATATAGAAGGGATGGTTTGGGGTGTTCTACACCCAAAAGGAAATACATGTTTCAAATATTTGGCCAAATATCTGGAATGAAATGAGGGTGTATTATTCACAAGTGGGGATGCTGCAATGGTCGTAAGTGTGAAAACGATCATAAGTCACTTTTTTTTTTAGTGCCGTGGTGACTTTGAGTGGTGACTAAATGGATTGTTGTAAAGAAGAGGGAGTCAAATTATTATCCAAAGCACCAGAGGGCAGGACAAGAAACAATGGATGGAAACTAATCAAGGAAAGAAGCAACCGGGAGTTAAGGAGAAACTTCTTAACAATTAGAACAATTAACCAGTGGAACAGCTTGCCTCCAGAAGTTGTGGGTGCTTCATCACTGGAAGTTTTTAAGAAGAGACAACAGTTCATTTGATGACTGCTCGAAGTTACAACGGCATTAAAAAAGTGGCTTATGACGGTTTTTCACACTTTACAATAGATGCGGCATCTCCACGGTCACATGATCAAAATTCAGACGCATGGCAATTAACTCACATTTATGACGGTCGCATCGTCCCGGGGGTGTCACGTGATCCACCCTTTTGCGACCTTCTGACCAGCAAAGTCAACAGGGAAGCCAGATTCATTTAACAACCGTGTGACTAACTTAAGAACTGCAGTGATTCCCTTAACAACGGTGGCAAGACAGGTCTTAAAATGGGACAAAATTCACTTAACAGGCTATCTCGCTCAGCCACAGAAACGTTGGGGTCCATTGTGGTCGTAAGTTGAAGCACTGTACCTGTACCTTTTCTACAATACCCTGCCTCTGCCAGTAAGGGGGGGGGGCGGGGAAACCCCAAGTTTTTATCTGGCCCCAGGAAGCAAATAACGCTTAACAAGAATTCCAGATGTGGCACTTCTGCATCCCACACAAAGCCTACGTCTCCTAATCAGGGGATGCTGCAGAGTCACAAGCCTCTTTGACATTCTCTTTGTTCCGTTTAATCTTCACAACAACTTTGCAGAAAGATCACAACATCAAGCAACAACTTGTTCAGAATGCTTGGGCCAGTCTTGCCTCTAAACCGTAACCTGAACCTGGTCTAACGTTACGTACATCATACAGGTAGTCCTTGACTTACAACAATTTAGTGACCGTTCAAAAAGTGACTTATGACGAGTTTTCACAGTTATGACCTTTGCAGCGTCCCCATGATCACGTGATCAAAATTCAGATGCTTGGCAATTGGTTCATTTTATGACGGTTGTTGTGTCCCAGGGTCATGCAATCCCCTTGGATAGCCCTGCTCTAAATAGTCTAAATAAGCCCCTATAATATATTAGGCTGCACAGAGGAATATGATCCAAATAATATTTGCCTCTTTGAACCTGGGTCTCTGTACAGAGTGATGTGTCCAAAATATTACAGCACAGGTAAGTCCTTTGGAGGGACCACTCCTTTGAAGCTACGAAGGTGCTGAAAAAGGAGGCTTACTGTAAGCCCATCCTCAAAGTTGCTGCTGTCACAACATCCCTGCGGTCACATCATCACAATTCGAGCACTTGTCAACTAATTCGCATTTACAACGGTCACAGCCTCCCGCAGTCATGTGTTCACCATTTGAAACTTCATCGCCGGCTTCCAAAGGAGCAAATCCAATAAGGAAGACAGCAGGAAGTTGCACGTTGTAATCACGCAGCATTGTGCTTAACGGTGATTCACTTTAAAAACCGCAGCGAGGACTGCCGTCATAAGTCGGTGAGGTTATGTGTTTTACTTAACCACCATAGTGACGCTTAGTGACAGAGTCCCAACTGTGGTTCTAACCTGGAGCTTCTGAGCGTCTAAAGAGAGGTTCAAGGTACAGAATAGAATACAGAGTAACAGAGTTGGAAGGGACCTTGGAGGTCTTCTAGTCCAACCCCCTTGACCAAGAGGTCTCTTGATCTTACGTCAAGGAAAGGAGAGTCCTTCAATCACACCAAACACACACCTGAAACACGGTCTCCCTGGTTACCTTCTAACACCAACCTTATTTTGCCAGACAAGGTTTTAATTTCTGGACTTATTTCTTTGTGTAACTCGAATTCTATTATCTAGGTTCAGAGACGCTGGAAAACAACCAAGTCAAACATCTGAGTTCAGGAAAGAAAAGAAATATCACACAGCAATCCCCGCAGATCAAATGAAGCGTATTATACAACCCTTGTGATTTCCAAGCATCAAATGATTCAGTTAAGAAAGATGAGCTACTCACCATCAAAATAAAGCAAAATAAACCCGAGAGATCATTTCTCAAGATAATTAAGAGGTGAAAAGTTTACGTATACAGGTAGTCCTTATGACCACAATTGAGCCCAAAATTTCTGTGGTTACGTGAGACATTTTAAGGGAGTTTTGTCCCGTTTTATAACCTTTCTGGCCACAGTTGTTAAGTGAATCCCTGCAGTTGTTAAGTTAGCAACCCAGAATCTGGCTTCCCCATTCACTTTGCCTGTCAGAAGGTTGCAAAAGGGGATCATGTGACCTTGGGACACAGCAACCGTCGTAAATATGAGTCAGCTGCCAAGCGTCTGAATTTTGATCACCTGACCATGGGGATTCTGCAAAGGTCATAAGTGTGAAAAACAGTCATAAGCCACTTTTTTCAGTGCCGTTGTAACTTTGAACGGTCACTAAATGAGTTATGCTGTTGTAAGTCGAGGGCTACATGTAGTGCTTGAAGTTCTTGTCCTGGCTCATCCATCTGACATATGAGATTATCCTGAAATAATTGCTGATACTTTAATCAGTTGAATTTCAACAGGCAAGACGAAGAGCACTGAACCCGAAACGTGAATTAATAGAACCCAATTGCTGAGTTCACACAATACAGGTAGTCCTCGACTTACAACAGTTCATTTAGTGACCATTCAAACTTACAACGGCACTGAAAAAAGAGAGACCTAGGACCATTTTTCACACTAATGACCCTTGCAGCCTCCCCAGGGTCACGTGATCAAAATTCAGATGTTTGGCAACTGACTCACATTGACGACGGTTGCAGAGCCCCGGGGGGGGTGTCACGTGATCCCTTTTCGCGACCTTCTGAGAAGCGAAGCCAATGGGGAAGCCAGATTGGCTTAACAACCGTGTTACTACCTTAATAACTGCAGTGATTCATTTAACAACTGTGGCAAGAAAGGTCGTAAAATGGGTCAAAACTCACTTAATAACCATTTTGCTTAGCAATGGAAATGTTTAACGGCCGTGTTACTAATTTAACAACTGCAGTGATTCACTTAACAAAAGCAGCAAGAAAAGTTGTAATATGGGGCAAAATTCACTGAACAAATTTTTCCCTTAACAACATAAATGTTGGGCTCAGTTGTGGTCGTAAGTTGAGGACTACCTGTATATGCTCTTAGCAGACAATCTAACATGCTGTGTGAACCCAATTTAAATGACAGAGGGGTACAAGGAAGCTCTTGAGAAGGAGAAAGCCGTATTACTAACAAGGGAAGAAACAAAATCCCATACAGGTACCGTAGTCCTTAACTTACAACCACAATTGGGAGGCCAGAATTTCCACTGCTAAGTAAGGAGGTTGTTATGGCAATTGTGCTTCACTTTACAACCTTTTTGCCATGGTTGTTTAGCAAATCACTGCAGTTGTTAAGTGAATCATACTGAGTTTGCTTGTCAGAAGTCAGCTGGGAAGGTTGGCGAATGGCCATCACGCGACCCTAGGATGCTGTAACCATTGTACATACATCCTGGTTTGCCAAGTGCCCAAATTTTGATCTTGTGACCACAGGGATGCTACAACAATTGTGAAGTGCGAAGACCGGTCACAACTCACCATTTTCAGTGCAGTTGTAACTTCAAACGGTCATTAAAAGAATGGTTTTAAATTGAGGCCTGCCTGTATGCAACCTCATGCTAACAGTAGAACCCACTATGTGACGATGGAATTTGTGACTTGACAAGCCAACGAAACTCCAGGTTCAGAGAAGACTATTTGGCATCCTCTAGATAGAATTCTTTATTGGCCAAGTGTGATTAAACACACAAGGAATTCGTCTCCGGTGCACAAGCTCTCAGTGTACATACAAGCAACAAGTGATAGATTATTTTCATAGTCGTTGTAAAAATACATTCATCATAAATCGTAAGACACAACACTTCGTCATAGTCATGGATAAGCAATCAACCTAAATCATACTAGGATGCTAATTAAGCAATTTAAATCATAATATACAAGCAACAAAGTTATAGTCATAAGAAGATAAGGTGATAGGTAACAGGGAAGATGAGAATGATGATGGTAAGGTAGGTAGTTTGACAGTGTTGAGGGAATTATTTGTTTAGCAGAATGATGGCATTTGGGAAAAAACTGTTCTTGTGTCTAGTTGTTCTGGTGTGCAGTGCCCTATAGTGTCATTTTGATGGTAGGAGTTGAAACAGTTTATGTCCAGGATGCAAAGGGTCTGTAGATATTTTCACAGCCCTCTTTCTGGCTCGTGCTGTATATGGGACCTCAATGGAAGGCAGGTTGGTAGCCATTGTTTTTTCTGCAGTTATAATTTAAGATTTACCAGAGATCAATAAATATTATTCAACTAAGAATCGATCATTTAAATAAATTCATCTGTTAAGCACTAGTCCCTCCCTCTAATATTGCAACCTTTGAAAACCGTCCCTCAAGCAAATAAACTGTGAAATAGAAAGGTAAGGGCTCACAAGGCCTTTACTTAAACCATGTGTTTACTTAAATCATGTGTTTATTTCTATCTATGTAAATATTTTTTTTGACCACACATTATTCAGAGTCTCGCATTACAAGATAAAACAGGGGAAGCTCATAACATAAACAGTGAATTAGTTAAAAGCACAGACCTTAGAAACACACCATTATAAACAAGTTACACTAATCGCATGGAATAAGTAACAAAAAAGAACAAAAAAGGAATGTCGGGGCGTGATACTAAAGGTTGATACTGGTGGCTCGAGCCAACCTTTTCCTGATATTGAATGGAAGACGATGGCTACGTCAGTTTGGCCTCCAAAGCAACAGCCTTCCAAAGCCTGGGCGCCACAACCAAGAAGGCCCTGCTCAAATAAGGTGACCCTCACCTTTCTGGAAGCTATATAATGGGAAAGTATCATGCACCAAATGAAGTCCTGAACTATTACAGGTAGTCCTCGAATTACAACAGTTCATTTAGTGACTGTTTGAAGTTCCAACGGCACTGAAAAAAGTGACTTAAGACCGTTTTTCACACTTACGCCTGCTGCAGCCTTCCCAAGGTCACGTGATCAAAATTCAGATGCTTGGCAACGGGTTCATATTTATGACACTTGCGGCATCCTGGGGTCATGTGATCACCTTTTGCGACTTCTGACAAGCCAAGTCCACGGGAAAGCCATATTCACTTAACAACTGTGTTACTAACTTGACAACTGCAGTGATTCACTTAACAACCGTGGCAAGAAAAGTCGTAAAATGGGGCAAAACTCACTTAACGTATGTCTCGTTTAGCCACTGAAATTTGGGGCTCAATGATGGTCATAATTGGAGGACTACCTATATTACCAGAATCTGCTAAGCAGAAAGCAGAAAGGTTCTTGACGTTTTTCCAAATTTAACATGATAAATTTTCATTTGCAGCAGCTGAGAAATTCCTGGCATTGATTATTAGCAGCCTCGGGCAGTTTCCTGGCACAATGGCAGCAGCTTTAATTTACAATCCTTGCTCTAAATCAAGGTATTCTTGTAAACCAATTAACAAAATAAAGTTAATGTTAAGTTTTACACACACATTGCCTCATTCATCATTAAGCAGAATTGGAAGCATGTAATCATCTGTACACTTACAACAATGGTTAATTATAATTCAAGGAAAAAGGATTTTAAGTTAAAGACACCACCCCCCCCATTGTAAAATGAGTTTTCTCACTACATTTGATCTTGTATCTCAACACTGTCAAAAAGATAATACTATTTCAGAATTTTTTTTCCTAAAATATCCCAGACTTGGATTACAATTTTACTAATTTATCACATTCAGGATCCCAACAGCCACTACAACAGATGAACAATGTATGGTAAAGCATCCTTTAAAATCCTCAAAACTCTAGATGTAGCTACTTAGCAGACCCCAACATCCAATGACCTTACCTTGGCCACTCCGTGCCACATTTTCTTCAGTGGCAAGACTGAAAACTAGCAATATTTATCTTCTCCTTCTATTCTTCTTTCAAGCCTACTGTGGTAAGACTTTAACTCACCCCTAGCTCTGAATTTGTGACATCATTCTGTTGTCACAGAAAGAGAACTCAAGTCAAGATGGGCTCACAATGTAGGGAAGAGTGAACAACCTCAAGAGTCCTGCATGTTTCCCCCTTTTGCAGTTCTGAGAGACCCCAACTATTAAAACATACCAGATGGTTCCCTTCATCTAAAGGTGGAAAATAGAGGAAAACTATAGTGAAGCCCTAACGTAGGGCTTAAGACAGCCACATAGAAACATAAAACCCTACTTTTCCCCCAAAAATGTTAATTTAGTTGCTTGGTTTATTGTATTATTCTGTGGCTTACCGTTTTATGGATTTTGGAAGCCTGCCTTGAGATTTACAGATAAATTGAGGGTAGAAATAGTTTAATAAATGAACAAGTTAAAAACCTTGTAAGTTGCTGCTTGCTATTGGAGAAAACACCAATGTACAAGGGGCTGGAAAAAAATTAGTATTTCAGTAACCAATACAAAGAAGGACTAGGGGTGACCTGATAGCAGTATTCCAGTATTTGAGGGGCAGCCACAAAGAAGAGGGGGGGGTCAACCTATTCTCCAAAGCACCTAAAGGCAGGTGGATGGAAACTAATCAAGGAGAGAAGCAATCTAGACCTAAGGAGAAATTTCCTGACAGTGAGGACAATTAACCAGTGGAACGACTTGCCTCCAGAAGTTGTGGGTGCTCCATCACTGGAGGCTTTTAAGAAGAGACTGGACAACCACTTGTTTGAAATGGCACAGCTTGAGCAGGGGGCTGGATTAGAAGACCTCCAAGGTCCCTTCCAGCTCTTATTCTGATTGATTGAAAGGGCAGTACAAAAGGATGCTCAAACATCGTGTATCTCAGGGAATTTACCAAGTTTGATTAACTCCACAAAAGGGTAGGGGAGACAGCACATGTTGTTGGACAAACGACTTTGTCTACAGCCTCTTGCCTAATAACTGAATGCACTAAATTGGTTTCAATGCATTCGGAATTGGGCCTGCCACCAACTGGTTTGGATGAACAATGGAATATTCAGATCCTCATGGACCTTATCCAAAAAGATCATTGGCCACTGCAAGTAAATGGACATTCAACTATGTTTTTCTTCTGATTTGACTATAAATAGTGACGGGTTGCTTTGAAAATCTCTGAAAGTTGTTCATTTAAAGATAAAACTTGTGCAGGAAAGAAAGTTTCAACAAGCTTTAACCTACATAGGAGCAGATTTGGCACTCGGCCTCCTCTGTCTGTGTTCAAGCCTTCAACTCCTTCAGATTTTTGCTTACTATGTTGGTTTATTATAGACAAGACAGCTGCTAATAACCTGAGCGAAGTGGAGGAGGGGAGCTTTGCCCCTAGAAGGCAAACCCCCTGGATGCCATCTGTGCCACCCAATTCTCAGTTCGGGCCGGATGAAATCTGTGCCACTATGCTGGCTAAAAACTCAGCGTCTTCTCCAAAATGTGCTGATTTCATAACGGAAACCACCTCGGTTCCAAAGAGAAAGTCTGAGCTAAGCATTTTTCTTTCATGTTTCTATTTCCTGGCTATTAGCCCTAGGAATAAAACTACTGACGCTTTCGACTATAATCTTAAATTTATTGCCCCACTCAGTTGATTGAAAACACGGATCAAATTGAATCATTGCAGGTAGTTCTCAACTTACAACAGTTGGTTTAGTGACCGTCTGAAGTTACAACAGCACTGAAAAAAAGTGGCTGATGACCGTTGTAGCATCCCCGTGGTCACATGATCAAAATTTGGACGCTTGGCAACTGACTCATATTTATGACGGTCGCCGTGTCCTGGGGTCACGTGATCCCCTTTTGTGACCTTGTGACAAGCAAAGTCAATGGGGAAGCCGGATTCACTTAACAACCGTGCGACTAACTTAACCACTGCAGTGATTCACTTAACAACTGTGGCAGGAAAGGTCGTAAAATGGGGCAGAACTCACTTAACAAATTTCTTCACTTAGCAATATAAATTTTGGGCTCAGCTATGGTCATAAGTCGAGGACTGCCTGTATAGTACAGACACCAGGCCCCCACATGAACCACTGAGAGAGGAAAAAGGCAGCTGGAGAGAGCAAGGAAGGCAAGATCCCAAGGGCAGCAGAGTAAAACGGGCAGTTAATGGGCTGAGGCATTGGGAGGAACTGGTACAGGTAATCCTCGACTTACAACCATTCGTTTAGTGACCATTCGAAGTCACGACGACACTGAAAAAAATGTCTTAAGACCGGTTTTCACGCTTACAACCGTTGTAGCATCCCCAAGATCACTTGATCAAAATTCAGACACCTAGCAGCTGGCATGTATTTGATGGTTCCTTGGGAGTTGGGCGGCATACAAATTTAATAAATAATAAATAATAAATAAATGGTTTTGGCCTCCCAGGACCACGTGATCACCATTTTCAACCATTCCAGCCAGCGTCCAACAAGCAAAGTCAATGGGGGGAAGCCAGATTCGTTTAACAACAGCAAAAAGTCGCAAAATGGGGCAAAACTCACTTAACAACTGCCATGTTTAGCAATGGAAATTTTGGGTTCCATTGTGGCCATTAAGTCGAGGACTGCCTGTATGATACAAACCTGTAAGGATACAAAGATATGTACCTCCCCAACCCCCCCCCCAAAAAAAAGCCCTTTTGTTATATTTTGGCTATGCAAGACATCTTTCTTGTCAGTTAAGCGAATCACTGCAGTTGTTAAGTTAGTAACATGGTTGTTAAGTGAATCCGGCTGCCCCATTGACTTTGCTTGTGAGACGGTCGCAAAAGGGGATCACATGACCCCGGGACAGGGCAACCGTCATAAATATGAGCTAGTTGCTAAGCATCCAAATTTTGGTCACATGACCCTGGAGATGCTGCCCCCAAAAAAAGATGCAGTCGTAAGTGTGAAAAACCATCATAAGTCACCTTTTCCAGTGCCGTTGTAAATTTGAACAGTCACTAAACGGATGGCTGTAAATCAAGGACTACCTATTATGGAGCTGGGGAGGAACCACGGACTGTCCCCACAGCTGAATCTCAAAATGTTCAGTGCAAAATAACCTTATCAAACCCCTGTCCCGATTCAAGGGAAGTCTGCACTGCTAGAGTCAAGCCAGGCCCTCCAAAAATATCAAGATGCTTTTAACAATCGTGCCTTTTTTCCCTCCAACTCTAAAGGAGGATGTGACTCAAGATTTGGGCCCTGATCAAAGCATCCTGTTTCTCTCTCTCTCCCGCATCCACAAGCTTGGAACTTAAAAGGGAAACAGGAGGTGGTTCCTGACCAGCCAGTGTCTCAAAAAAATGAATGCACGCATCCACCCCCACCCCACCCCCAGCAAAATAAAAAGTTCCAATAAACCATGGAGGACTTCTATTAGAAGGAATATGCACAAAATTACAAGGAAGCAAACTTACGGTCTTGAAAACTACAAATTTGGGCTGCCTCCCACCATGAGTGAAGAAGAAAAAAAAGGCCAATTCTTTGAATGAATGAAAAGTCATTAGGAAGAGTGCAGAAAAAGAGGAAATCCCCCTTCCCAACTCCCCCCCCCCCCGCGAAATGGACAGAACTACCTCTGTAGTGGAATTTGTTCTCGACTATGTATTTTAGGCATCAGTTTAAACCAGGAATGGCAACTTTAAGGCCTGTGGACTTCAATTCCCAGAATTCCCTAACTGGTTGGAGAATTCTGGGAGCTGAAGTCCACAGGTCTTAAAGTTGCTGAGATTAGACATTCCTGGCTTAGAGGCTGGATTGCTTACGTTTGGAGTTATCTAGCCCACTCCCTTCTAGTACTGATGACGTTACCTAACGTAGTTGGTTCATGAAACGTCTGCAAGAAAAGAACCAAGCTCAGAGAGCACCAAGGACTGTCCACTTCAACCATGAGCTACAAATATTCTGTAATATCAGTAAGGTTGTACAAGTAGTCCTTGACTTACAACAGTTCATTTAATGACCGTTCAAAGTTACTGAAAAAAGTGATTCACAACTGTTTTCCACATTTGCGACCATTGGAAGTATCTCCATGGTCACATGATCAAAGTTCAGTAACCAATACAAAGAAGGACTAGGGGTGACATGATAGCTGTCTTCCAGTATTTAAGGGGCAGCCACAAAGAAGAGGAGGGGGTCAACCTATTTTTCAAAGCACCAGAAGGTAAGACAAGAAACAATAGGTTGAAAACTAATCAAGGAGAGAAGCAACCTGGAATTAAGGAGAAACTTCCTGACAGTGAGGACAATTAACCAGTGGAACAGCTTGCCTCCAGAATTTGTAGGTGCTTCATCACTGGAGATCTTTAAGAAGAGACTGGACAGCCACCTGTCTGAAATGGGGTCTCCTGCTTGAGCAGGGGGTTGGTTTCGAAGGTCCCTTCCACCTCTAGTTTTGATTCATTGATGTGCTTTCCAACTCTATGATTCTAATGACAAATGGCTCCTTCAAATGCAAGGGTGCTGATATGCCAACTATGAAACATATTGGGCGAGACTGCCCACGACGTGTGTTCCCTGGTTCCCTATAAGATCCGCATGAAGCAACTCCAGAGGTAATCCCTGGGACAGCTGAGTTTGGGACCAACTGAGTTTTGGGACCCCTGCTGTACCCCTGCAGACCTTTATAATTGACTGTGTGTATATGTTTACTTCTCTTCTGTCACGTTCTCATCATATACAAAATAAATAAAAAGTGCAAGGGAGGCTACAATTAAGTCAACAGTGGCACAGAAGCAGAGAGTATCTGTATCTCTTTCCTGCCAGCCCCCAGTCATCCAGATTTGCTGCAACCCAAGAAGCTTGTTCCTCACGGCCAAAACATCCTAAGCTATTTTGGATTTTGATCTCACCAAAGCATGGAAACACAAATTGTTCAGGGCTTGTTTCTTCTGAACCACAAAATGCTTTCCATTTTTCATGTACCCTTCTTTCTAAACAGTGTCCTTTACTAGCAGCCACATGGTGTTCAAGGCTGGCCTTGGGCTGTTTACAAGCTTCACTTTTGTTCTGGAGAAAAGCACAATTTCTGATGGGTTTTCAGGTAATAATGGCAATTTTGATCCAGACTTCCAGTGTCAACAGCTGGAGCTTCAGCATTTTTCAAGGATTCTTTACCCTCCCACTAACAGAAATTTATGATAATTTGAGTCAGTTCTGCAAAGACACGACTGAGTTATATAGCAACATGCTGTCACCATCTATCTTTATAATTCTAATTCTACCTTTATAGATGGATTAGCATTTTGAAATCTGTCTGGAAGAAACCGATCAGTTCTGGACAAATGTTTTATGCTCCTTGGGATAAACTCCTGCCACAATTAGCTTTTAGAGACATAGTTTCCTTTAAAAAGCGGAAGGAAGATGAGACATGTCTCAAAATATAAATTTGCTCCAAAATGAAAATCACAACAGAGAGGTCTAGTTCCCAGTCACAGATTCTAAAATCAATAAACCACAGAAAGATTTAGTAGGAGTCTGAAAGGGGCGTTGGTCTTACCTGATATGCTCCTTCTCGTAGACGTGGAGACAGCATCCAGGAATGGGTTAACTCCGTCTGTTATCCAATAGGACTGAGTCTGCAAAGTAGATGACACGCCTCCTCCTCCTGTGACTTCCGCTTTTTTGACAAAGGCGTTGATGCAGACTTGCGTGTTGCTCCCAAAATTCACAGAGTGTCGTGTAAGTCAGGACCGGATGCAAATCCGGGTGGGGCTGGATGCTGTCTCCACATCTACGAGAAGGAGCATATCAGGTAAGACCAACGCCCCTTCTCCATGTTAGTGGAGACAGCATCCAGGAATGGGACATACCAAAGCTGGCTGTCCTATCGGGGGGTGCGGCCTGGTCCCGTGTCGCCTGGTCAGCACGAAAACTTTGAAGCACCTGTCTGCCAAAAGCTGCTTCAGCAGATGCGAAGGAGTCCCAACTTATAGTGGCGTATAAAAGGAGATGGAGAGGACCAGGTGGCCGCACAACAGACCTCCTCAATGGAAGCTTGTGTCGCCCGTGCTGCAGAGGTGGCCGCACTCCTCGTAGAATGGGCCGTGATGCATCTTGGCGGCGGCAAGGCCTGTACCTCATAGGCCTTGGCAATACAAGCTCTGATCCACCTCCCCACGGTGGAAGAAGAGACCTTAGCTCCCAACGTAGATGGTTGAAATGAAACCAAAAGGGATTCCGATCTCCTGAAAAGAGAAGTCCGTTTAATGTAGATCTTGAGGGCCGGTCTGACATCTAAGGTATGCCACGTATGTTCCAACCGGTGAACCGGATGCGGGCAAAAGTTTGGAAGAACCAGTTCCTGGGCCCTGTGGAACCAAGAATTAATCTTTGGGACGAAGGTAGGGTCCAGGCGCAAGACCACTCTGTCAGAAAGGAACACACACAGGTCAGAATGGATAGAAAGGGCCGCCAGCTCTGATATCCGCCAGGCTGAAGTGATGGCCACGAGGAACGCCACCTTGTACGACAGGTAGCGCAGACTGGAGTCTCTGAGAGGTTCGAATGGACTCTGAGTGAGCAAGTTGAGGACCCGTGATAGGTCCCACGTGGGATAACGATGGACCACGGGCGGACGCAGATGGGTTGCTCCTCTGAGGAACTGGCGAACTACGGGAAGCTAAGATAGAGTCCTTAGCACCAAAAGTCAAAATGGAAGACAGGGCTGCCACCTGTCATCTAATAGTGTTAGGGGAAAGTCCCTTGTCAAGCCCATCCTGGAGAAACTCCAATACCTGGGCAACAGAAACATCCATGGGCTGAAGCCCCGTCTTTGTGCACCACAAACAAAACGCTCTCCAGGTAGCGTTATAAATCCAGTTAGTGGAGGCCCTACGAGAGGCCTGGATCGTAGTAATCACTCGAGCGGAAAAATTGTTCCCCCCTTAACAGTCGCCGCTCAAGCGCCAAGCGGTCAGATGGAACCACTGGGGGTCCGGGTGGATTAGCGTCCTCTGGCTGAGGTGGACCTTGTCCTGAGGAAGCCGCCAGGGACGTGCCTTGGACAGGTTCACGAGATCCGTGAACCATGGGCGCCTGGGCCAATGGGGGGCCAGGAGCAGGAGTTCCGCCCTCTCCTCCAGGAGCTTCCTGACTACCCTCTGAATGAGGCAGAGGGGGAAATGCGTATAGTAGTCCTAGTGGCCACGGGCTGCGCAACGCATCCACTCCCTCCGCTTCTAGTCAGGAAGCGGAAAAGAATCGAGGTAGTTGAGTGTTGTCCCTGCTGGCAAATAGGTCGACTGTGGGAAGACCGAACCGCTCCGAGATGTCTCTGAAGAGGGACGGTTCAATGCGCCACACCGCGTGATCCACTGTTGTCCGGCTGAGCCAATCCGCCTGCGTGTTTGTTACTCCTGAAATGTGGGCCACCTGAATGGACTGGAGATGTGATTCCACCCAGAGGCCCAGCTGCAGGGCCTCCTCCATGAGGGCTTTGGAGTGAGTACCCCCAGGTGGTTGACATGGGCTTTCGCTGTGACGTTGTCCGTGAGGACTAAGATGTGTTGACCCGAGACCACATCCCTGAATTCTCGGAGGGCCAAGTGAATCGCCCGAAGCTCCAACCAATTGATATTGTGCGTTAAGTCCTCCAGAGTCCACTGGCCCTGTGTCATGATGGACTGAATGTGTGCTCCCCGTCGGTAGTCAGGACAAGACGCTTTGGTTCTCAGAAAGCAACCCTTGGTGATAGCCTCCGAGGTCCACCACTGGAGAGACCGGAGCACCTCTGATGGGACCCTCACTTGTCTTTGGGAAGTGCTGCTGCCGTCCCTTTGAAACGGGAGGAACCACTGTAGACTCCTGGAATGGAACCGTGCCCATGGAGTGATGGATATGCATGAAATCATCTTTCCCAGGAGTTGGGAGAGAAGATGCAGAGCCACCATTCGTTCGCGTCTGACTCCTGCTGCCATGTCTCTCAGACTGGTTTGGCGCTCTTGAGAAAGGTAAACCTTGGATTCGACCGTGTCGATGATCGCCCCTAGATGGAGGATTCGTGTGGTGGGGGTCAAATGACTTTTGGCCCTGTTTATGGAGAATCCTTGATTTTGAAGAACAAGTATTGTAGTGTCTAAGTCCCGTCTCGCCTGGACTTCTGAAGATGACTGCATCAGAATATCGTCCAGGTAGAACTGGATGCGGATGGGAAGGGTGTGGAAGTGACCTGTCAGGGCGGCCATCAGTTTTGTGAACACCCGAGGAGCGGAGGAGAGACCAAACGGCAGGGCCTGATATTGATAATGCTTGCCTGCGTAATAAAAACGGAGGAACTGTCTGTGGGTGGGATGGATGGGAACATGAAGGTACAGTGGGGCAAAAAAGTATTTAGTCAGCCACCAATTGTGCAAGTTCTCCCACTTAAAAAGATGAGAGAGGCCTGTAATTGACATCATAGGTAGACCTCAACTATGAGAGACAAAATGAGAAAACAAATCCAGACAATCACATTGCCTGATTTGGAAAGAATTTATTTGCAAATTATGGTGGAAAATAAGTATGTGGTCAATATCAAAAGTTCATCTCAATACTTTGTTATATATCCTTTGTTGGCAATGACAGAGGTCAAAAGTTTTCTGTAAGTCGTCACAAGGTTGGCACACACTGGTGCTGGTATGTTGGCCCATTCCTTCATGCAGATCTCCTCTAGAGCCGTGATGTTTTGGGGCTGTTGCTGGGCAACACGGACTTTCAACTCCCTCCAAAGGCTTTCTATGGGGTTGAGCTCTGGAGACTGGCTAGGCCACTCCAGGACCTTGAAATGCTTCTTACAAAGCCACTCCTTCATTGCCCGGGTGGTGTGTTTGGGATCATTGTCATGCTGAAAGACCCAGCCA
>QLTV01003266.1:621922-635629 GCA_003457575.1 Thermophis baileyi
TGCCTGTTGCAGATTCAGTCTTCCCAGCCTGGTGCAGGTCTACAATTTTGTTTCTGGTGTCCTTCGACAGCTCTTTGGTCTTTAGTGGAGTTTGGAGTGTGACTGTTTGAGGTTGTGGACAGGTGTCCTTTATACTGATAACAAGTTCAAACAGGTGCCATTAATACAGGTAATGTGTGGAGGACAGCGGAGCCTCTTAAAGAAGAAGTTACAGGTCTGTGAGAGCCAGAAATCTTGTTTGTAGGTGACCAAATACTTATTTTCCACCATAATTTGCAAATAAATTCTTTCCAAATCAGGCAATGTGATTGTCTGGATTTGTTTTCTCATTTAGTCTCTCATAGTTGAGGTCTACCTATGATGTCAATTACAGGCCTCTCTCATCTTTTTAAGTGGGAGAACTTGCACAATTGGTGGCTGACTAAATACTTTTTTGCCCCACTGTACGCCTCGGTCAGATCCACTGATGTGAGGAAGTTGCCCCTCCTGACGGTCTCCAAGATGGACTGGAGTGACTGCATTTTGAACCGTCTGTAAACTATATGACGGCTCAGGGTCTTTAGATCTAGGATCGCCCTCCAGCCCCCCGAAGACTTCTGAACAAGGAACAGGAGTGAATAAAACCCCTGTCCCCATTGCTCCTCCAGAACCGGTTGGATAGTGGAAATATCCATTAGGTGATTAATGGCCAATTCCATGAAGAGTCGTTTTGATCTGTTCTTAGAAATCGGACAAAGTAAAAAGAACCTCGAGGGGAGGAAAGAAATTCTAGGGAGAGGCCCGCTCTCACCGTTTCCCTGACCCATGCGTCCGAGGTGGTGTCTTCCCACTGGTCGGCAAAAAGTGATAGGCGACCCCCGATGGGAGGACCGGACGTGCAGTCCACGTTAATGTCTGTAGGGGCGACCCGTTTCCCCCCCCCCAAAAGGATCTTTTGGGAGGGTACCTCTGTGTTTGTCTGCTCTGCTTATCCTGAAGTTGACTCTGTCTGGGAGGAAAGGATCTTTGATAGCGGTGAGATCTGAAACCTCCCTCCTGCCCTCGAAAGGACGAGGGACGATAATAAGGGGCAGGCCGGGACTCTGATCTCTGGGACATGGAAGGTAAAATTTTTCGTTTGTCCCGGGATTCCACCAAGAGGGGCTCGAGAGAATCCCCAAATAATTTGGACCCCGAAAAAGAAGAAGCTTTCCGAGTGGAGGCCCTGGTGGAAGTGCCAGCCCTGCTCCTGCTGCTTGAAGAGGACGGGGCTGGGCTACCCTCTGTGTTGGCTGCCTCGCTTGTAATGGCGTCCGCCATGTTGCAGTCAGCCACGTGGTCCCCTTAGGGGTCCTGCTTTAAATCGCCTGTAAAAGGCAAACGTAACGTAGCTTGGCCTGATTGAGGTCAGAGGCTACAGTATTAATCCCAATCTATCGGGATGCCCAACTGATTTTCCCCGGACTGAAGAAGATGCCTTGGAGCGGCCACGAGGGGGAAACAAAATGGCGTTGCAACTCTGTTAGCCAAAATGGCGCCTCCTTCTTCTTCCGCCTTGTAGCTGCGGAGCTAAGCTCATGCGCTACGTTTGCGAAGTGATTAGCATGCCCGTAATATGGGAAAAGTCTAATGCCGGCTCCCGGAGCCCCGGGGATAGAAATCCGGCTTGATCTGGGGCATGGTCAAACGGGTCGGAACAAACTCACCCCCGTTGATGGCGGCGCGATCTTTCTGCATGCAAATCCTTCATCTCTTTCTGTTAGCCTCCAAGTGTTGCGGAGCTAGGCTCGTGCGCGCAACAGCCTGTGCTGCCAGCCGGCAGCTCGATCGATCAGGCACACAGGGAAGATAAAATACCCCAAGGGTCAGCGTTTCAGAGAATCCTCTCGTGAGCGCTGCCCTGTTAGGACTGCCAGCCGACAGCCTAACCGCTGCTAGAGCGGCCCTCGGTGGAATCAGGCAAGCCCTTCATGCCGGAAAGGTAGATTCAGTCACTAATAGAGTAAAAGGATTTAGCTTTTAGACAAGTATCCAGGAATAGGAGCTCAGAAACACACGTCTAGTCCAGGATAAGACTGAATCTAAAAAGCGGAAGTCACAGGAGGAGGAGGAGGCGTGTCATCTACTTTGCAGACTCAGTCCTATTGGATAACAGACGGAGTTGACCCATTCCTGGATGCTGTCTCCACTAGCATGGAGAATAGGAAACTTACTACCTAGTTGTCCTTAGATGACCTTGTGATAGTGTGAAGATTAAAACATTTTTAGTGGAAAACAGTATTGTGGAACTATAGTAATAAGGATTTTCTGCTTTACAAATTTGAGAGAGAACAACCTATCTTATGCAATACGGTAATCTTACTCCCAATTATTTAAATAGCTAGGAGTATTTCCCTTCATTCCATCACACATATATTTATAAAAATCCATAGTTAGAGCCATCTCGTATTTGTATTCCCAAGCACAATAAAATTGCATACAAAGCATAAGGTAAAAAGCAAGCCAGCATAAATATTTAAACAGACCAATGGAAACATTTTTTTAATTCTTATAAAGGATTTTTTTCCCCCAAGGATAAGGAATGATCAAAGCTTATTCAATACTACAGAAACTTCACCAATACTAACATTAACTGCTTTATCAGATTATCTGGCTGTTCTGTTAGAACATGGAATTCCTATTCCACACAAATGGTACTAGGGAAGATACAGCCAAGGCATACACAATACAGCTACACACAAACTAGTTTACATTCATGCCTAGGGAGACATGAAAATAGTTACTGTAAAACCAAGGTTACACAGAATTATGTTCATGGCTCAGAAAAAAATTGGACACTCAAGTAGAGAAAAAACATTTCTAAAGTTGTTTTAACCTTACTTTTTTGCAGAGATTTTTAAACCTTGGCCCATAGGGAGGTTGCAAATCAAGCAGGAGGAACGCCTGGTGACATAGAATTCCTTCTGAATTCATTTCAGGAAGTTATCAAGCTGACCCTAACCTTAAAATACATTTTTAATTGGATCACTGCTACTTGATCCTGTGGGAAATTGCCCTGGCTGAAACTTTAACACAACAAAGAGCTTTTTAAAATGGCACAATACAGTACAGGTAGTCCTCAACTTACAATTCATTTAGTGACCATTCGAAGTTACGATGGCAGTGAAAAAAGTGACTTATGACCATTTTTCACACTTATGACCAATGCAGCATCCCCAAGGTCATGTAATTTACATTCGAATGCTTAGAATTGGTTCATATTTAGGACGGTTGCAGTGTTCCGGGGTCACGTGATCCCATTTTGTGACCTTCTGACAAGCAAAGTCAATGGGGAAGCCAGATTCACTTAACGACGTTACTAACTTAGCAACTGTAACAATTCACTTAACAAACGCAGAAAGAAAGGTCGTAAAATAGGGCAAAACTCACTTACCAAATTTCTCACTTAGCAACCTAGATTTTGGGCTCAATTGTGGTCATAAGTCGAGGACTACCTGTATTGGAAGTGTACAAAACTGAGGTTTGAGTTTTCTGACCTCAAAATGTCCCTTACTGGATATATTCCAATCTCACTAAAACAACTGAAATTCAGGTAGTCCTCAACTAACAACCATTTGTGACCATTTTTCACACTTATGACCACTGCAGCATCCCCATAGTCAAGCGATCAAAATAAAGGCACTTGACAACTGTGATGTATTTATGACAGTTGCGGTGTCCCTGGGTCATATGATCCCCTTCTGGGACCTTCTGACGAGCAAAGTCAATGGGGAAGCCAGATTCACTTAACAACCATGTTACTAATTTAACAATTGCAGTGATTTACTTAATACATGGGCAAGAAAGGTCATAAAATGGAGCAAAACTCACTTAGCAACTGTCTCGCTTAGCAACAGAAATTTTGGGTTCAACTGTGGTCGTAAGTTGAGGAGCATTGAAGAAGGGATGTTTCAGCTTAGAAATATTTTAGCCTCAGTGAAAAAAATACTAGAGAAATGTGCAGGTGCCCAGATATCACCTTGATTTGAGAAAATGGAAAGGGAAGTTATTTTGGTCACGTCTGGATTACTGAATAAGCTAAAAATGATCTTAGTAGCCCAGAGCTTCTACCGGTATAATACAACCTATGGCAGACTACATTTTTTTTCCATAATAACCTACCAGTTCAAAGGACATCCCTCAACAGCATGGTTTAGTCCTAACAATTTTTGCTGTGTGAGAGTACCTTTGACAGTTATTGGTGCTGATGGGGTGAATTATTAAAATATAAGGACCTTGGTTTCAGAAGATATAACTCCACATAAATACAGATTGAGGAAGAAGAGTAAATTAGTTCAGGGTTATACGCTGAAAGGTTATCAAAAAGAGTTAAAATGTTTTTAGAAACTGCTGGAAAGTTTTATGCTTAATTATGCCTTGATTATTTCTTAATTTGCAGCTTACAAAAGTTTAAAGTTTAGAATATATAAGAAATCTTAAATCTGTTTTTTTTAAAGAACGGGGGAGTTGAGATTAACTGTATTCTTCACCCTACCAAATGATTTTAAAATAATAGCTTGAAGGAATGCAAATCTAATGCATTCAACAAACTGTTTTCAAGGAAGCAGGAATTCAATCCGAAGGCATTTCCTCAACAGCAGAAAAAGCTGCATGGTAATGCTTTCGCAATCTCCATTTCTTTTGTTGTTGATTTTTACTCACAAACAACTGCACATCTTGTCATTACAGAAAGGAGAGGAAATACTGAAGATGTCACAAATCCAGCAATAGAATTTTTCACAATCAAACAAAAAAGTAAACGAAATTTACTAAGCAAACAAATACACTGGAAGAATTGTGTCTAACAATCTATTCTAAGTTGTACCTACAGTGAGGCAAATTTGGCATTGTTTTTAGTGATACAGACACACAGGAAACAAAAAATAAGCAAGCCTGTGCATTAAAGTCATGCCTAAATTAATAAATTTAGGATGTACTGATAAAGATTACCATCAAGTGAGAGGGATCTAGGAGCCCTAGTGAACAATCAGTTAAATATGAGCCAGCAGTGTGCTGCAGCAGCCAAAAAAGCCAATCCAATCCCAGGCTTCATCAACAGAGCGATAGAATCAAGATCATGTGAAGTGTTAGTACCACTTTATAAGGCCTTGGTAAGGCCACACTTGGAATACCGCAGCCAGTTTTGGTCGCCATGATATAAAAAAGATGTTGAGATTCTAGAAAGAGTGCAGAAAAGAGCAACAAAGATGCTTAGGGGACCAGAAGCTAAAACATATGAAGAACAGTTGCAGGAACTGGGTATGTCTAGTTTAATGAAAAGAAGAACTAGGGGTGACATGATAACAGTGTTTTAATATCTCAGGGGCTGCCACAGAGAAGATGGGGGTTAACACATTCTCCAAATCACTTGAAGACAGGACAAGAAGCAATGGATGGAAACTAATCAAGGAGAGACCCAACCTAGAACTAAGGAGAAATTTCCTGACAGTGAGAACAATTAATCAGTGGAACAGCTTGCCTCCAGAAGTTGTGGTTGCTCCATCACTGGAAGCTTTTAAGAGACTGAACAACCATTTGTCTGGAATGGTATAGAATCTCCTGCTTGAGCAAAGGGGTTGGACTAGAAGACCTCCAAGGTCCGTTCAACTCTGTTCTTCCGTATTTTAAGATCTAATTTAGAAGTTCACCAATGAGTACTACCATAAAAGCCCAAATGTGTTAACCTACAGCAAGGAACAATCAACAGTCCTAACAAAGTTCCATCGGTTGAATTTCAGAACTATGTTGTGACCTAAACAAAAATAATTTCCAGTTTGGGATTTATTTTTATTTATTTTTTTTACAGATAGCAACAGATCTCATGTCTTTGTTGTATTTTTAAATGGCCCATTCATAGGCCAAATTTCAGGAGTATAAAGTGATTGAACATGCATTACAGTTCTCCACTTCTGACTGCTTCATACTGAAATTTATTCAGCAAAGGATACATATAATCCCCTCCCTCTCCCTCAAAGACCTTTTCATTAATAGCAGGTCAGAAAGGAGAAAACTAAAAGCTTAGTTCTTTATATGGTGATTTTACCTCTGTGTATTGAGGTTATCAGCCGACATGGAGACCTCATTAACTACAGGTAGTCCTCGACTTACGACCAGAATTGAGTCCAAAAATTTCAATTGCTAACCAAGGCAATTGGTTTTTTTAAAAGTTTTTATTTTTTTTACTTTTTACAAACATATCGATGTGTGAACAGTGTGGCACCTGAGTGTCTTACATTTTAGTACAAATAAAATACCGTATTTTTTGGACTATAAGACGCACTTTTTTGTCTCCCAAAAGGGGGTGAATATGTCTGTGCGTCTTATAGATTGAATATTGCCGAAGCCCCGCCCACCTGCCGGCCATTTTTTGGCCTCCACAGGCCCCATTTTCCGGCCTTTTTCTGGCCCATTTGGGGAACTTTTTTTGGCCCATTTTTCGGCTTTTTTCAGTCTGTTTTTGAGGCTTTTGGGGGGCTATTTTCAAGGCTTTTTCGGCCCGTTTTTGAGGCTTTTTTCGGGCCTTTTAAAAAAAAAACAGACCGAAAAAAGCCTCAAAAACTGGCCGAAAAAAGCCTCAAAAATGGCCCAAAAAAGCCTGGAAAACGGGCTGGAAAAAGCCTAAAAACGGGCCGAAAAAAGCCTCGAAGACAGGCAGAAAAAAGACTGGAAAAGGCCCAAGAAAAGGCCCAAAAATGGGGCGCATGGAGGCCAAAAACTTTTTGTTGTTTTCTTCAAAATTTAGGTGCGTCTTATAGTCCGAAAAATACGGTAATATTCTTCATATTTACTACAGTTGACAATCTTATATAGTTCTAGTAATAGTACACATATTTTTGTTCAATTTTAATATGTTAAAAAATATGTTAATAAAAATATGTTATTTTTATGCCAATCACCAAATTCTAAATGTCACTCCTTTTACTACAAATAAAATATTAATAATCATTTGTTACATTTAACTTTATAAAGTTCTAATAGTAATACACATACTTGTATTAAATTATAATCTTCCATATTTCAGTATGTTATTTTTATGCCAATCACCGTATTGTTCAAGCAATTTCAATACTACCATCATTCAGATTCTGATTTCCCCTCTTACTACTTCACCTTATTATATAAAGATGTGTATTCCACTGACCTCCCTCTCTCTAGTTTCCATCCCCTTTCTAACTTTTAATTATGCCACTGTTAACTTTAAAAATATTCCTTCTATCCACATTTTAGTACAAATAAAATAATATTCATCATATTTACGTTTGACAAGCTTATATAGTTCTGATAATAATACACATATTTTTGTTGAATTATAATCTTTCATTATTTAATTATTCAATACTTCAATGTTATTTTTATGCCAATCATATTCTAGGTATCCTTCCTTTTACTACGAATAAAATATTAATATTTCTTACATTTAACAAACTTATATAGTTCTAATAATACACATATTTATGTTAAATTATCTTCCATTATTTAATTATTCAATATTTCAATGTTATTGTTATGCCAATCACCGTATTATTCAAACATATTCAATACTACCATCATTGAAATTATAAGTTCGCTTCTTGTTATTACTTCATCTTATGTAAAAATGTGTATTCCATTAATCGCCCTCTCTCTAACTTCCATCCCTATTTTAACTTTTAGTTATACCATTATTGTATTTGAAAAATGTTCCCTTTCTATCCATCGTCTCTTGCCCGCTTTAAGGCTTTAATTGTTCGTTTCTTAGCTTGCCTCCCATATTTCGCTCTTGGATCTTTATCTCTATCTGCTGCCACTTCTTGGCCAATCATCTTAAACATTTCTCCCTTCTCTACCCTATGCCATTGTCTAATTTTCAGCTTATCTATTCTTGCCCCTATCTCTCGTCCAAAAAAGTCTTCCTAATTTAAAGCCGGAGCTGTTTTTGTTGGGTATTTTGTCAGAGAAATATAGTAAAGAAAATGTATATTTAATTATTCATGTAATAACCGCTAGAATTGTATTTGCGCAAAATTGGAAAGCGGGAAAAATCCCTACAAAGGGAGAAATAATTAAGAAAATATTAGAATGTGCAGAAATGAATAGATTAACAATGGCAATTAAAGAGAAAGAAGAATCGGAGTATTACAATATATGGGAGCTATTTTATCATTGGATAGAGAATGAATATAGATAAAAAGAGATACGAAATTAAATAAAGAGGGAAGGAAAATGTTTTGATAGAAGATAAGTTAAGTTGAAATGTAAAAGTAGTTGTATATATATATTAAGAAAATGGTGGTAAATGTAAAATATGTTGACACACAAAAATTCTGAACCCAGATGACACACTGATTAATGATGTAATGTTTGTTGAGAGAAAAAATAAAAACTTTTTATAAAAAAAAAAAGTCTTCCTGCAACTCCAGTTCCTCTTTTACTTCCCTTAACATACTCTCCCCTCGGCTTATTTCATCGATCATTATTATTTTTATTTATAAAAATTGTTAAGTGAGTTTCACCCCATTTTACCAGAATCACTACAGTTATTTAGTGAATCGTGGGGTTGTTAAGCGAATCTGACTATCCCCACTGACTTTGCTTGTCAAAAGCCAGCTGGGAAGTTCGCAATTGGCGATCACATAACACCAAGACAATGCAATTGTCGAAAATTCTAGCCAGTTGCCAAGCACCCACATTTTGCTCATGTGATCACGGAGATGCTGCAATGGCCGTAAGTGTGAGAACTGGTCATACAGTCGCTTTCTTCAGTGCCGTTGCAACTTTGAACGGTCACTAAATGGTTGTAAGTGGAGGATTATCGGTATTTAGTGCAACATATAGACTTTGCAAACTTTCGAGATATTTGAGATCTGGAGAAATCCTGACTTCTCCAACTAGGCTTCGAATCACTGCATACATTTTTCATCCAGTATGTCTGGTATAGAGATATGTAGATGGTGAGGTACATATGTAGTACAACTCAATCTAAAAGCTAGTTTGGCAAAACAGAGAGAATGTCCTCTGAATACGTTTGTTAAAAAAAAGTCTAAAAGTTAGACAGCTTCTTCCCAAGATTTGAAGAATGCAGCTGATATAAAACAATAGTCACTTGCTAAATAAAGAATTGGTGTCTGGCTAGATGTTACTAAAAATTTAACTGCAAAATACAAATTTATCACAGAAAGGGAAGGAAGGACAAACAGAATTCCGTATGAATTCGTGTTTTTTTTTACTAAACTCACTTAAAAAGAATTTTCAGTATGTGCTTCAAAACTAACACCACATAAAACAGCAGCAAAAAACAATTTGAAATTTATAGCAAAACTTTTAAATACTGGTGGAATAAAAAATGCTAAAGCACTATTTTTTCCACTACTCTACTTTAGTAAGTGCATTTCTATAGTTTGCAGATTTATCATTTAACTGTACTTCAAACAGACCAAAAGGCATCCAATATTTGCTTGCTGTTTTATTTAAAAACAAAACAAACTCAGAATTTTGCAGAAAATATGTAGTAACACTCCAAAAACTACTATGAAGAATTGATCAGAAAGTAAACCAAATAACAGATTTTAAAGAAGGCTTGCATATTTCTTTGATCCCTTCATCCTTACACCGCCTGTTTCTTGGATGAAAGGGTGGGTATAGCATGTCAATTTTGTCAAAAGTCAAGGTGGGCATTCTACTTTTCCAGCCAAAATTACCCCTAAACCCATTCGTTCATTTTAATTTCCTTTTCAAAGTTCACTCAAATTAATCCAAGAGAAAAGCTGTGAATTGGTTGTTGTTGTTGTTGTTGTTGTTAGTTGCGAAGTCGTGTCCGACGCATCGCAACCCCATGGACAATGTTCCTCCAGGCCTTCCTGTCCTCTATCATCCCCCAGAGTCCATTTAAGCTCACGCCGACTGCTTCAGTGACTCCATCCAGCCACCTCATTCTCTGTCGTCCCCATCTTCTTTTGTCCTCAATCTTTCCCAGCATTAGGCTCTTCTCCAGTGAGTCCTTCCTTCTCATTAGGTGGCCAAAGTATTTGAGTTTCATCTTCAGGATCTGGCCTTCTAAAGAGCAGTCAGGGTTGATCTCCCGGTTGGATCGCCTTGCAGTCCAAGGGACTCGCAGGAGTCTTCTCCAGCACCATAGTTCAAAGGCCTCCATTCTTTGGCGCTCAGCCTTTCTTATGGTCCAACTTTCACAGCCATACATTGCAACTGGGAAAACCATCGCCTTGACTATACGCATTTTTGTTGGCAGGGTGATGTCTCTGCTTTTTAGTATGCTGTCTAGATTTGCCATAGCTTTCCTCCCCAGGAGCAAGTGTCTTTTAATTTCTGAATTGTTTACTACCAAGCAACTATTGTACTTAATTGTTTCTAAGGCTCACTTAGTGGAGACCAGTTAACAATCAGGAAATTCACTCCACAAGAAATACTAGTTTCAATTTTGCAAAATCATCTACTTTAGATATAAGCAACTTGTGAACACTTTGACTTCTAATTCACCTGTCCAGGACAGCAGTTCAACACCTGGAACACTCTTTCCCTCTGTTGCCCTCTAGATCAGTGTTTCCAACCTTGGCAATTTTAAGACGTGTGGACTTCAACCTCCGGAACCCATCCTTCCTTCCTTCTTTCTTTCTCTCCCTTTCCTCCATCCCTCTCTTCCATCTATCTCTCCTCTTGCATGCATGGCTGGCTAGGGGATTCCAAGAATCGAAATCCACACATTTCAACTTTTGCTCAAGTTGAAAAACCACTAATCCTGCTTTCAACCCCCTAACAAAGCTCAATGGTTAAGGCAGAGGAGAGCTAGGCTCAGAATAGCAATAGCACTTAGACTTATATACCGCTTTACAGTGCTTTACAGCCCTCTCTAAGCGGTTCACAGAGTCAGCATATTGCCCCCAACAATCTGGGTCCTCGTTTTACCCACCTCGGAAGGATGGAAGGCTGAGTCAACCTTGAGCCTGGTGAGATTTGAACCTGCCGAACTGCAGCTAGCAGTCAGCTGAAGTAGCCTGCAGTACTGCACTCTAACCACTGCGCCACCTCGGCTCTTGTAGAATATCTACAGGATTGGACATACAACAGGCAGTCTTGACTTATGACCACCGAGCCCAAAATTTCCACTGCTAAGCAGGACAGTTGTTAAGTGAGTTTTGCCTCATTGAACGAATTTTTTTGCCACAGTTGTTAAGTGAATCAATGCAGTTGTTAGCAACACGGTTCTTAAGTGAATCTGGCTTTCCCATTGACTTTGCTTCTCAGAGGGTTGCAAAAGGGGATCACGTGACCCCGGGATACTGCAACCGTAATAAATACATGCCAGATGCCAAGCCATGCAATTTTGATCATGTGACCAATGGGATGCTGTAATGGTCCATAAGAGTGAAAAGGAGTCAGTCATAAGCCACTTTTTTCAGTGTTTCGGTCACTACACAAATAGTTGTAATTCGAGGACTACCTGTATACAGTTACTAAGGCTACTCTGCCAAATAGATTCAGCCATGCTCCCTGCAGTTAAACCTGAAAACTGCTTTTTTAACTCTCACCGCCCCAAAAAGAAATGAGTCACTACTGTTACTAAGGTTTCACTAGTCAACAAGAACAGACTTCAGAAACACAGTAAGTTTATTTAAATTCTGTAAGTCTCCAGGAGTCACACCTAGTTAGCTGTGAGTTGGGCAGCTTTATCTACAGGTACTGTAATCCTCGACTTAGGACCACAATTGAGCCCAAAATCTCTGTTGCTAAGTGAGACATTTGTTAAGTGAGTTTTGTCCCATTTTACGACCAATTATTAGGAGAGTAACACGGCTGTTAAGTGAATTTGGCTTCCCCATTGACTTTGCTTGTCAGAAGAACCCAAAAGGAGATCATATGACCCCAAGACACTGCAACCGTCATAAATATGAGTCAGTTGTCAAGTATCTGAATTTTGATCACATAACTATGGGGAGGCTGCAATGGTCTTAAAGTGTGAAAAATGATCACTAAATGAACTGCTATAAGTCGAGGACTTACTGGTAGTCCTCGACTTACAACAGTTCATTTAACAACCATTTAAAATCACAACGGCACTGAAAAAAGTGACTTATGAAAGTTTTTCATACTTACGACTTTCAACAGCACCATGATCATGTGATCAAAAGCAAGATGCTTGGCCATTAGTTCATATTTATGATGGTCACAGTGTCCCAAGGTCATGTGATCACATTTTGCCACCTTCCGACAAGGAAAGTCAATAGCGAAGCCAGATTCACTTAACAACCGAGTTACTAACTTAACAACTGCAGTGATTCACTTAACAACCGTGGCAAGAAAAGTCCTAAAATGGGGCAAAACTCACTGAACAAATGTCTCACTTAACAACAGAAAGTTTGGGCTCAATTGTGGTCATAAGTCGAGGACTATCTATACCTATATGTAGTAAATAAACCACTTTCCCACCAGCCTGACCCAGGAAGAGACACACAAAGCAAGCAAGTTAGCAAGGGAGGCGACAGGCAACCCTTCTGTCCCATGCAGACCCCAGGCTGTGCCAGGAAGGACTGTAGGGGGGGTGGGGGGAGACCCCCTGTTCCCAGCAGGAGGGGAGAGACGCTCAATCCCGGGAAGGGAGCCAAGGGCAGCAGAGGCACCCACCCTGGGAAGGGATTGCTATCCTCCCAAAATAAAACTGGGCTACGAGAAGGAGAAGCTGGGAGGGAGCACATTTTTGGATTTTCCATGGCAGATGCCAGGGCAGCCAGGCAAGGGCGGGGCGCCCCACATAAACTTCTCATCCCCTCAAATAGACTGCAAGATATGGAATCGTAAATAAGAATTAAATAAAAGTAGAAAGTGACCTCAAAGGTTGGGGGAAAGGGGAGAGACTAGAGCTGCATAGGAATGGAATAATAAATAATAAATAAAAGTAAAAAGTGATCTCAGAAGGAGGGGGAGAGAATAGGGCGGCAGAGAAATGGAATAATAAATAATAAATACATCTAGAAAGTGATCTGGGGGGCAGAGAATCGGGTTGCATATAGAAATGGGATAATAAATTAATAAATAAAAGTAAAAAAGTTATCTCAAAAAAGGGGGGGAAGAGAATAGAGCGGCAGAGAAATGGAATAATAAAGAACAAATGAATAGAAATAGGATAATAAATACAAGCAAAAAGTGATCTCGAAAAGGGGGGGAAGAGAATTGGGGGGGGGCAGAGAAATGGAATAAATAAATAAATAAATAAATAAAAGTAGAAAGTGATGTCAAAAGAGGGGGCAGAGAATGGGGCTGCATACAGAAATGGAATAATGAATTAATAAATAAATAAAAGTAGAAAGTGACCCCGGAAAAGGGGGGGGACAGAGGGGGATTGAAGACCGACCACCTTTGCTCTCCCCTCCGAAAATTTCACTTATTCTGCCTCTTTTTTGGAAGAGGGTTTTTGTTTTTGTTTTTTAACCAGGCAGCCCCCGGCAAAGCCCCCTTGATAGGCCCCATACCGGCTCAGCGCTGGGGAGCATGGGGAGTGTAGTCCGCGTGAGGGGGAAGTTCGGGAGCCCTCCCCCACCCCCCCTCACTTCTCTAGGTTTCCCCTCAGGAAGGGGGGGTGGGGGGGTTGTCCCTAAAAGTCTCCCTCAGGGGGTCGCGGGCCCGCCTCCTCCTCCTCCCCCCCCCCCCGGCCAGGCGCCATTCTGAGGGGACGAATAAAAAGGGGGGGGCGCTGAGGCG
>QLTV01003266.1:635793-648318 GCA_003457575.1 Thermophis baileyi
CGTGCTCACAAAGCGTCGGCGGCAGCACTGGCGGCGGCGGCGGCGCCCCCCCAGTCACGTGACCTCCCTCCGCCTCTCCCTCGTATATTCCTCCTCCCCGTCTCCCCCCCCTTCGCGCGGCACGTGACCAAGCCGGAGGAAGGCGCGTTGGCCCGTCTGGCCCGCCCACCCCGCATCGGCGCCTGCGCAGCAGCCTCTCCGCCTCGCGCCGTCTTCTCCTCCTCAGTAGCTTCCTCGGGAGGTTCCCGGCTCGGCGTCTTCGGTCACGTGATCCTGACAGGGGCGGAGGAATAGGAATAATAATAAAAAAAAAAAGAGCGGGGGCAGACGGTGTGGGGAGTCTCTCGCTCCGGATTGGGGCTTCCCTAACTAACACGAACGATTTATTAGCGAATCGGGAGGGGGGAAGGGGAGGGGCCGGGTGACGTCACCAACACGTGACCTCCACGACCAAAATAAAAAGGCGGGATCGGCTGCTCCCTGAGGAAAAAGTGGTAGTGCGAAAGTCTTCTCTTTTGTGTGTGTGTTAGTTAAAGAGGCATTTTACCCTTATATTATGCAGCATAATTTGTTTCATTTGGTCAATTTATATAGCTGTCCATCCCTTGGGTGACTTTGAACCGGTTAAAAGCAAAAAAAATGCCACAAAATAACAGAAAACCAAAAAAAAATCATTAAAAGACCCAAAATTATATACGTACGCACACACAAACACAGAAATTATATAGAAAATGTAAATATGCGTATATAAATCCACCAAATAGCAATCACTCAGCCCAACCCACCTCACAGGGTTGTTGTGGAGAAAATAGAGGAAGGACTTATTAGAAATGTTCACTGCCCTGAGTTATGATAATTCCCTTAACGGCAGTGACTCGCTTAACAACAGGGGTAGAATTTTGGTTGTACAATTGGGTGCAACTCACTTAATGACCACTTTGCTTAGTAATGGAAATTTTGGTCCCAATTGCCATCGTAATTGGAGGATTACTGTTACAGGCATCATGGAAATTGAGACATTTGAATGCAACAGTTGTGTTGGAAGCCTTGCACAACAAACAGACAAAATAGCCTAGAATTCCACAATTAGAGGACATCTTAGGAAAAGGGTAAGAAACAAAAAAAATTCCTTGTGTGTCCAATCGCACTTGGCCAATAAAGAATTCTGTTCTATTATATTCTAAATGCAATTCAATGGTGAGAAAAGCAACGTTTTATACTTTCTTAGGCAAGAAAAGCCAAATGCACAGGGATAGAATAGGAGGTGCCAATAAATATTTGAATATTTGTAGATCAGGGTTGAAATGAGGGGCCCTGGGTGCTCTCTGAGCTTTCTTGATTTCTTGCAGATGTTTCATGGTCCTAACATCATCAGTGCCTAGTAGGGTAATAATAGCACTATAGCAATAGCACTTAGACTTATATACCGCTTCATAGTGCTTTACAGCCCTCTCTAAGCGGTTCACAGAGTCAGCATATTGCCCCCAACAATCTGGGTCCTCATTTTACCCACCTCAGAAGGATGGAAGGCTGAGTCAACCTTGAGCCGGTGAGATTTGAACCGCCGAACTGCAGCTAGCAGTCAGCTGAAGTAGCCTGCAGTGCTGCACTCTAACCACTGCGCCACCTCGGCTCTTGGGTCTCTACAAACATCTACAAGAAAACTACCAAGCTCAGAGAACATGAAAGACCTCACAGTCCTAAACCACCAAGCTCAGAGAGCACCGAGGACCCCTCAGACTACGAGGTACCTGGCTCAACAATAATAATTTCAAGAGGGATCTTGGAGTCTTGGTGGGCCAGCACTTGTATGGTTAAGTACTTGTTCAGGCATCCATTTATTTATTTACCTGATGGATGACAAATAAATTAGATAGTGGATGGATGGATGGATGGATGGATCGATGGATGGATGGAGCAAGCAAGCAAGCGAGCGAGCAGTGGACTGCAGCCGCCAAAAAAGCCAACACAGTCCTAGGCTGCATGAACAGATGGAAAGCATCAAGATCACGTGAAGACTTTATAATGTCTTGGTAAGACCACACTTAGAATATTACGTCCAGTTTTGGTTGCCACAAATCTAGAAAAGATGTTGAGACTTTAGAAAGAGTGCAGAGGAGACCCACAAACTTGAATAGGGGGCTGGAGGCGAAAACATATGAAAAACGGTTGCAAGAATTGGGTATGTCTCATTTAATGAAAAGAAAGACTAGGGGTGACATGATAGCAGTGTTCCAATATTTGAGGGGCTGCCACAAAGAAGAGGGAGGTCAGGCTATACTCCAAAGCACCTGAGGGCAGGACAAGAAGCAACAGATGGAAACTAATGAAGGAGAGGACCAACCTAGAACTAAGGAGAAAGTTCCTGACAGCGAGAACAATTAATGAGTGGAACAAATTGCCTGCAGAAGTGGTGAATGCTCCAACACTGGAAGTTTTCAAGAAGAGATTGGACAGTCATCTGTCCAGGATGGTATAGACTAGAGCCGTGATGGTGAACCTATGGCACGTGTGCCAGAGGTGGCACGCAGAGCCCTCTGTGGGCATGCGCGCCATTGCTCTTCTTTTGGCCAAAAACGGCCAAAAAACAGGCCGATTTTCGGGGTGTTTTTCGGGCCGGTTTCAGGCCGGTTTTCGGGCCAGTTTCAGGCTGGTTTTGGTCTGAAAAATGGCCAAAAAACAGGCATGCGCACGCTGGCCAGCTGGTCTTCGGGTTTCCGGCGCTCTGGCGCGCACGCACACGCACGCGCGTTCCGGTTTGGGCACTTGGTGCCGAAAAGGTTCGCCATCACGGGACTAGAGTCTCTTGCTTGAGCAGGGGGTTGGACTAGAAGACCTCCAAGGTGCCTCTCAGTCTTAGAATCCTATGATTCTAATCCGCTGATGGGGATTTGGTAACCCGCTTGTCTTTGTTTCCAGGCGGGGATAATTACAGATCTCAACATTTTTTGCAAAGCTTAATCTGTTCAGCACTAAGGATGGTTATTAGAGAACTTTAATCATCATGCAGCGTTGCTCTTCTAATGAAGATTGCCTGTTGGCATCCAATGACTAGCCAGAGGGGGAAACCCCACAAGAAGACTCTTCATTCTGATAAATACAGCTGGAGTCACTTTTCATTCCAAAACTTATTTGTGTGCTTATTTATTTAAAGCATTTCTATAGCCACCTATCTTTGAACCAACTTCCACTTATGAAACACGGTGGAACTTTTACAGGGAGAAATTTAGGGTGTGTATGGAATGTGATCTGGTTCTCAACAGTTTATGAACTAAATTTCAATTTTTTTACATGCGTATCTCCACATACCCTCCCACCGATGTTATCCAGTTGGCTAACGAAACCATCAAGCTCAGAGAGCACCAAGAAATCCAGTTTAACTCAAACTACATATACAGTATTCTGAGGTCCTTGATGCTCTCTAAGCTTGGTGTTTTCTTGCATATATTTTATTACTTGACTAGGTAACATCATCAGTGCCTAGTTGGATAATAAAATATCTACAAGAAAACTACCAAGCTCAGAGAGCACCAAAGATCTCAGAGTCCTCCTCTCCACAAACCCCATTCCCTTGTAGCACTGATGATGTCACCTAGTTGGGTCATGAAACGTCTGCAAGAAAACTACCAAACGCAGAGAGCACCAAGGATCCCACAGTCTTCCTCCTCCTCCTCCCTTCTAGCACTGAAGATGTTACTGAGTTGGGTCATGAAACATCTGCAAGAAAATAACCAAGCTCAGAGAGCACGAAGGACCGCACAGTCCTCCTCCTCCTCCTTTCTCTTCTAGCACTGATATTATCTAGTTCGGTCATGAAACATCTGCAAGAAAATAACCAAGCTCAGAGAGCACCAAGGACCCCACAGTCCTCCTCCTCCTCTCCCTTCTAGCACTGATGATGTTACCTGGTTGGGTCATGAAACATCTGCATGAAAACCACCAAGCTCAGGGAGCACCAAGGACCCAACAATTCACCCCTGAACTACAAATATTTTCTACTGACACATCTACATATATATTATTTCATATCTGGCAATAAAACACACTGACTTTTGCAGCTGGCCATTTGCCTTATCCCTCAGGCAAATTCACCCATCTGTATGTAGGATAAAGTCCAGCTCAGAAAGAAGACACTTAATTCCTTCATCAAGCACCAAGCGACACTGTAGAAATACAGCTGAAAACAAAAGGCCTCTTTTTAACTACTGTATATGGCTTCTCTCAGACAGGATTTTTAAAAGGATTAAAAACATACGCAAAATACTATCGTTTTTAAATGCAGTCACATCCTGAGAGTCCATAATTCAGTGTCTGAATTATGTGAAGATTCTTCTTCCTTTTCCCCAAACTCTGCAGACTTTGAATGCCAGCGTAGCCTTTTCTGGTTATTTGCCATAGTTGTTAAGCAAATCATGGCTGTTGTTAAGAGAATCATGCAGTCATTAAACAAATCTGGCTTCGCCCATTGACTTTGCTTGTCATAAGCCGGCTGGGAAGGTCACAAATGGTGAACGCTGCAACCGTCATAAATGAGTCAGTTGCCAAGCGTCTGAATTTAGATCACGTGAACACAGCGATGCTTCAAAGGACACTAAGTGTGAAAAACGGTCATTTTTTCAGTGCCATACTGCCGTTGTAACTTCAGTCACTAAACAAATAGTTGTAGGTTAAGAACTACCTGTATGCTTTAATTTTTTTTTTCAGATCTCAGAGTAAAGGTGTGTTTTCGTCTACCAGTGGACTTTGTATGAAGGCAAACACCCAAGATACATCAGCTGCTGAAGTACAGGTAGTCCTGGACTTATGACCATAATTGAGTGCAAAATTTCTGTTGCTAAGTGAAATACTTAAGTGAATTTTGCTCCATTTTACGACCTTTCTTGCCACAGTGGTTAATTGAATCGCTGCAGTTAAATTAGTAACACGGTTGTTAAATGAATCTGGCTTCCCTCTGGACTTTGACTGTCAGGAGGTCGCAAAAGGGGATCAAACTCCAGCTGTCATAAATGAGTCAGTGGCCAAGCGTCTGAATTTTGATCACATGATCACGTGGATGCTGCCAAGGTTCTAACTGCGAAAAATGGTCCTAACTTAAGTTTCAATGCTGTTGTAACTTTGAACGGTCACTAAATGAACTGCTGAAATTGAAGGACTGCCTGTAGTAGCATAGCTCCACCCTCCATAAGAGTTGGGGAGGGTGTGGGGGGGGGGGAGTGTTTTGTTCCTATTTTAGAAGCCTGGACTACAGAGGGCATGACTGACCTGGGTTATGGGAGCTGTAGCACCGAAGTTGGAGTTGAGTAGTTTATGGAACCAAAAGCAAATCATACTTGAATAAATTCTTGTGATTAAACCTCATTAATTGTTATGTGACCAGAAACACACAACAATCGTCTGAGGTTCGCTTGTGAGTTTATTCAATCTTCTGAAGGGTGGGTATGTGTATTAAACTGTTTGACACAGATAGTCTTCAAACTGACAACCACAATTGAGCCGTTTCCGTTGCTAAGCGAGACAGTGATTCAGTGAGTTTTGCCTGTTTAGAATGGAGTGGAGAGTAGTAGAGTGGAGTGGAGTAGACTAACAGTATTGGAAGGGACCTTGGAGGTCTTCTAGTCTAACCCCCTGCTTAGGCAGGATACCCTACACCACTTCAGACCAATGGTTATCCAATCTCTTCTTAAAAACTTCCAGTGTTGGAACATTTACAACTTCTGGTGGCAAGCCGTTCCACTGATTATTATTATTATTATTTATTAAATTTGTATGCCGCCCAACTCCCAAGGGACTCTGGGCGATTAATTGTTCTCACTGTCAGGAAATTTCTCCTTAGTTCTAGGTTGCTTCTCTCCTTGATTAGTTTCCACCCGTTGCTTCTTGTCCTACCCTCAAGTGCTTTGGAGAATAGCTTGACCCCCTCTTCTTTGTGGCAGCCCCTCAGATATTGGAAGACTGCTATCATGTCATTTGTTGATTCCTATAGGTCATGGCAAATCTATATGCCCCCAAAGGAGGAAAAAAATTCTTGCTCCTCTTTGATTAGCTGAAGAGGAAAATTCCATTTCTGAAGACGCCTGTCAATTTCTTCTCCTTTGGGGCATTCATACTTGTTGATGTTTATTTAAAAAAAACAGACCCTAGAAACACAATCTATATGAAGCAATTTTAAAAAAAACCACCAGTCTAAAAGCTGGAAAGCAACTAGCTTCAACCGAACATTATCTGAGATTGTGGATGAAGAACTCTGTTTGCAGAAGGTAGCTAATTGCCATTTTTAAGAACAAACAAAACAAAAAAAAGGTGTGTGTGTGTGTGTGTGAGTATATGTGTGTGTATATATATATATATGTGTGTGTGTGTGTGTGAGTGCGCGCACGCGCACTGGTTTAAAAGCAGTTGTGAACTAGGTATGTGTAAGCGCTTTTACTGTGGATGGATGGATGGATGGATGGATGGATGGAGATAGATAGATAGATAGATAGATAGATAGATAGATAGATAGATAGATAGATAGATAGATAGATAGATAGATAGATAGATAGATAGATAGATAGATAGATAGATATCGGTTCTTTAGAACCGGGAGCTCTGACTCCAAGCCGAGAGCGAACCGGTTCTCTGTGTCCCTGAAAATGGGCCTGCCCGCCCACCCCTGGTTTATACTGACCTTTATTTCTGCTTCCGAAGCCCAGGTAATCAGGGGCGGAAGATTGAATTGGCGCTCCGCAGCTGTTTTCCGTGCTCCTTGCCTAGTTTGCAACGCGGAAGGGGTTTTTTTTAAGTACTGAGCATGCGCAGAGGATCATTTTGGGGAAGGGACGTGCGCGAGTGAAGCGAGCGTGCATGCAAAATGTGCACTTCCGTCCCCCGAAAGTAAGTAGAACCCACCCGATACACACACACATATGTACACTTTGTAACGGAGTGTTGAGGTTGTGTTCCTGGTTTTCAGGGATTGTCTTTAATGTGTCTCTATTGAATAAACACAATAGACTTTATATATTTAAAATAAAACGACGACGGAGGTCCCACATTGGATCAGCGATGAAAACGGCATCATTGTAAAACCTGCACTTTTTAAAGATTGACCCAGAGTTAAGGGCAGGGCAGACCTAACTGTGGATTAGGTAGAAGGGCCTGTCGTATAAATACATTTTGATTTTTAATTAGATTGTTTTTATTCCAGGAAAGGTGACCGACAAAGTACCTGCAAATACATGTACACACATATGCGTGCGCACGCACGCGCACACAGCCCCTGGGCTTTCATAGAAAGCTCGGCAGCAGCCGATGGAATCGAGGGATCCTACCTCCCAGCGAAGTAAGAGAAGGAAAATGAGACTTATGGTCGGTCGGTCGGTCGGTCGGTCGGTCAGCCTAAGCTCGGGGGCGAAGATGCCGCCATTTTTAGGAAATGCAATAAAAAGGGCGCCAACCCTCAGTCTATTGTAGAAAGATCAAAGCAGGTCAACAACCACCACAACAACATCAACAAAAAAAAAACCACACCCCATTTTTAAAAACGTACAAAAACTTCTGGGAGACCCGATGGGATCGACGGTTTCCCCTCCTTAAAAAAAAATGTTTAAACCCCAAGTGGCATCAAAACCAGAAGACGGGAATGTCCATCACGCAAATCCTTTTGTTTTTAAAAAAGGAGAGAAAATGAAGGTGAGGGAGGGGGGGGAGAAGAAGAAGAAAGTCACGCTTCCAGAGGCTTTGGGGGGGGGGGGCGCGAAGCGTCATTAGCTCCAGAGGCCGGCGTAATTCCCGTGGAGTCCGGAAGGAAGAGGGCCTCCTGCCACAAAAAGCTTCGTGCCCGACGAGTCGTAGCAGTGCGTGTAAACGGCGTTGGGGAAGAAACTGATGTCCGAAAAGTAATTCCTCCAGGTTTCGTCATGATTCTGTCAAAAAGAAGCGGACGTCGGTTAGAGATGCAACCAGTTGCCTTCCCAAGAGCTGGTTTGGACAGGCAGTCCTCGACTTACGACCACAATTATTGAGCCCTTCTCTTGCTCAGCGAGACAGTTGTTCGCTGACTTTAGCCCTATTTAATGACCTTTCTTGCCACCGTCGTTAAGCGAATCGCTGCAGGTTGTCGAGTTAGTCACGCGGTTGTTCAGTGAATCTGGCTTCCCCGTGGACATTGCTTGCTAGGTCACAAAAGGGGATCACGTGACCCTGGGACACTGCAACCATCATAAATACGAGCTCATTGCTAAGCATCCAAATTTTAATCACGTGAACCAGGGGATGCTGCAATGGTTGTGTGAAAAACAGCGACTTTTTAAAGTGCCACTGCAACTTTGAACGGTCACTAAATGAACTGCTGTAAGTCGAGGACTGCCTGTATACCTCTGGGACCAAGGAAGAAAGAGAGAAGCTACAGCACAAGAGATACGCAATTCCTGATTTACCTCCCAATACAGATTCTGTGTTTATTGCATCAATCGTGTGTAGCAACAGGAATTAACTGACCAGGTTGTCACTTTAGAGACTGGCCCAAAGACACCCAGTTTGCATTCTTGCCTAATGTGGGACTAGAACTCACAGACTCCTGGTGATTGGCCCAAAGTCACCCAGTCAACATGCCTAAAGTGGGAGTAGAATTCACGGTCTCCTACTGATTGGCCCAAAGTCACCCAGCTGGCTTTCATGCCTAAAGCGGAACTAGAACTCACTGTCCCCTGGTGACTGGCTCAGAGTCACCCAGCCAGTTTTCATGCCTAAGTGGGACTAGAACTCAAGAGCTTCCTGGTGGATTGGCAGAAAATCACCCAGCCAGCTTTCATGCATAAGCCAAAACTAGAACTCACCATCTCCTGGTTTCTAGCTGGTGCCTTCACCACTAGATCAATTGAGTGATTGCTGGTGAAGTTTTGGAATCCATCATACCTCTGTTTTAGCTGACCAACTATCACTTCCATCTTGATAACGCAGACTACCGAAGGATAAACCTATGCAAAGCACCTGGTTTCTAAGAGTCTCCGTAGTCTGACGACACCTCCTGTTGACCTCTCAACCCCCCCGGGGAGCCTACATGACCCCCAGTTTCCTCCTTCTGCAGCTACTCACCAGCCAACCTTTGCCGGTTGAGAGTTTGAGAATTTCACTTCCTGCCAATTTTGATCCGTAGAAATTCTGTGGCGGTTTCTCGTCCAGGAACCTCTGGGCTCGGATGTCGTAAAACAGCAAGGAGCCCTGTCCCGTCCCCACCGTGATGATGTGTTCGTAGAAGCTCACGGAGCGGATGCCTGGCGGAAGAGGGACGGAGGCGTTATATGGGAACCGGAAACAAATCCCAGCCCTATAGGTAATCCTTGACTTATGCACCACAATTGAGCCCAAAACTTCCATTGCTAAGCGGGATAGTTGTTAAGTGAGTCTTGCCCCATTTTAAGATTTTTGCCACTGTAGTTAAGCAAATCACTGAACTCAAGTGAATGACGCGGTCATTAAGTGAATCTGGCTTCCCCCATTGACTTTGCTTCTCAGAAACTCCCCAAGGTTGCAAATGAGAATCCCCAGGATACTGCAACCATTGTAAATACAGGGAAAGAAAAGAGAGGGGAGGGGAGAGGGAAGGAGGAAGAATAGAATAGAGAATAGAATAGAATAGAATAGAATAGAATAGAATAGAATAGAATAGAATAGAATAGAATAGAATAGAATAGAATAGAATAGAATAGCATAGAATAGAACAGAACATAACAGAACAGAACAGAACAAAACAGCACAGCACAGCACAGCACAGCACAGGAGTTGGAAGGGACCTTGGAGGTCTTCTAGTCCAGTCCCCTGCTCAAGCAGGACAACCTATATACCAGTGATGGCTAACCTTTTCTGGACGGAGTGCCCAAAGCGCGCCGAACCCAGAAAATGCAATGCGCGCTCGCCCCCCAGCAGGTGCGCGCGACCCCCCTGCACACGCCCCACCCCTGCGCATGCGTACGCGACCCCACACACACACACCCCACCCCTGCGCATGCGCACGCGACCCCCCCCCGCGCATGCATGGCAGAGACCCAACAACCAGCTGGCCGGCAGGAGGCGCGTGCGCATGCGTGGCAGAGCTGAATTGGGGCGATGGCGCACGTGCCCACAGAGAGGGCGCTGCGTGCCAACTGTGGCACATGTGCCATAGGTTTGCCATCACGGCTACAGTGTATATACTGTTTCAGATAAGTGACTGTCTAGTCTCTTCTTAAAGAGACAAGGGAGGGAGGGAGGAAGGAAGGAAGGAAGGAAGGAGGGAAGGAAGGAAGAAAGATCCGTAAGCATCTGCAGGGCTCCGAGTTGGAAAACAAAAAGAGCTGTATCTCCATACATTTTTCATACCAAACCCAAATGTTCCACGGAAGGCATCCTTACCGCTTCCTCGCTCTCTGGAGCAGACAGACTTAACCTTGTGGGAAGGCTGTCGGGGGTCCAGGAGAGAGACGTGGGCCTGAGACCCCACGGCGTACACCGACCACTCCTGACCATAGGCCAGACACACGTTTTCCCGGCAGTAGGGTAACTTGGTGGAGAGGAGCTGCAAAAGCAAGAAAGGGAAAAAACCTTGATGAAAACCAGAGGACACCACGAACCACACAAGATCCGAAGGATGTTTAAATAAGCAAACCCAAATCAGAACCACTTCTGGATATACTTTACAGCCGGAAGACATTAACACCATCCATAGCGGAGATTTGGCACAAGGTACGCAATCTGCAACACAGCTGGGACGTGGACCAGGCCACGCATAATAAGACAGGCTACTTCCCCCAGACAAGAGTTGGGGCTGGCAGGCCTAAGCTTTGGCTCTCCAAACTTGGCAACTTTAAAACTTCTGGACTTCAATTCCCAGAATTCCCCAGACAGTAGCTGGCTGGGGAATTCTGGGAGTTGAAGTCTACAAATCTTAACAGTTGCCAAGTTTGGAGACCCTTTTATAGACCAAGGATTGGCAATTAATTTTCCCGAGGGGCCACATGAAAAACTGGAACTCTTGTGGCAGGCCAAACCAACAGAGTTGTGAAGGGGGAGTAATTGGGTGGGGGGAAAAAGTCACCTTCAAAATAAAAACGCCGTTGTGTTGCGTGCATGGTGTGTACACTTATTTACATTTGATTTCTAATTTCCAATTGATCTTACGTGGGCCGGACAAGGACGATGTGGCCCAGGGAACGTAAAATACCTAGGTCTATTATTAGATCTCCTGTTTGAGCAGGGGGCTGGACTAGAAGACCTCCAAGGTCCCTTCCAGCTCGATTTTGATTTGATTCTGATTAATAGTATTCCTAAATATTGGCACCGGCCATTGTAACTTTCTACAGTCATTAAGTGACTGGTCATAAGTCAAGGAATACCTATAATGCAGAAATTTGCATCACAGATCACAAACTTTGATTTTAAAAAAGCACAACATTTTCGACTTTGATGTTATGCTTGGAACTTAAGTCAACAAAAGTTTCCTTATTTTCTCCCTCGGAAACGTGTACAGAAAATTTCGACGGACGATGAAGTCTTACAACACAACAGAATTTTTTTTTTGAACGCACAACTCCTTGAGGACTTAAAATAATTTTGCCTGATGCCACCGTGTTGTTCTTACACTCTTTCTTAAAAACAAAAAGATATTAAAAGAAATAAACCCAGGGGGAAAAAATTGTGAGTCCCCACAACAAAGGAATCCTAGCATCCTAGATTAAGAAGCTGGAAAAGAGCTTGAATGCTCTTTGTAGCTTTTCAGCCAAGTTGCCAAGAAATGCTACGGTCACATGAGCCCTACCTCCCCCACTCCCCCCAAATGCATCTAAGGGTCAGCACAACCCAGCTCAAAGCCAAAATTCTCCCTTACACCCAAACCAGGAAATTCTAGATTAATTTTTAACCCACTGTGTTCGTTGATCCAACGGAAGAACCTTCTTGTCCAACTGAGGGCAGGACAAGAAGCGACGGATGGAAACTAATCAAGGAGAGAAGCAATTTGGAATTAAGGAGAAATTTCCTAACAGTGAGGACAATTAACCAGGGGAACAGCTTGCCACCAGAAGTTGTGAATGCTCCAACACTGGAAGTTTTTAAGAAGATGTTGGATAACCATTTGTCTGAAGTGGTGTAGGGTTTCCTGCCTAAGCAGGGGGTTGGACTAGAAGACCTCAAAGGTCCCTTCCAACTCTGTTGTTTATTTATTTATTTATTTTATAAAATATAAACCACGATGGATAGGTTTCTAAAGGAGAAGCTTAAATGTTGGTGTGACGTGAGAAGCAGGCTGAGGGAGTGAAGCCACAGATTCTGGATCGGCCATTTTGTTCCTTTGTCTTTCAGCAACTCAGTTTTTGGCCCAAGGAAATGGTGGCTTTTCCTCCCCAGTCACAGCTCCCAATTCTCTTCCGAAGACCACGGAGGAAATGAGCTTCTTCAAAAAAATCTATCATGGTAAGCAACCTGTTTCGCAGGCACAAAAGAGCGTGAATTTTGCGTGCAGAGGACGACTCTGGCTGATGAGCTGCGTTTCATCTCAGGGAAGGGATGGGA
>QLTV01003266.1:648568-660915 GCA_003457575.1 Thermophis baileyi
AAATTTTCTCCCCCCAGAACCACAGAAGGACGATCAAGCTGGTCCTTCGGAGGTAATATCCACATCCACTCGGTCTTATCTGGGTTTAGCTTGAGTCTGTTAACTCCCATCCAGACCCTTACATCGTCCAGGCACCGGTCTATTACGTCCACCGCTTCACTGAATTGACGAGGGGTAGAAATGTACAGCTGGGTGTCATCAGCGTATTGTTGAAACCTCACCCCATGCCGTCGGATGATCTCACCCAGTGGTTTCATGTAGATGTTAAATAAAAGGGGAGAGGACCGAACCCTGAGGCACCCCGCACTCAAGGGGCCTAGGGGTTGTTCTGCTGCTTTGTTAAGACGTCCCCATGAAAAGGCAAATTCAACTGGAGGGAATAGTTTCAAAAAACCCTTAATAAATGAAGTTTCAGGTAAGGTTCTTGGCCAACAATGTTGCCTTCAGAAGATGTGACAAAAGGACTTTCCAGGAATGGATGGAAGAAGAGGGGCTCCAAAGCACCAGAAAGCAGAACAAGAAACAAAGGATGAAAACTAATAAAAGAGAGAACCAACTTAGAGCTAAGCAGAAATTTCCTAACAGTGAGAACAATCAACCAGTGGAACAGAAGTTGCCTTCAGAAGTTGTAGGAGCTTCATCACTGGAGGCTTTGAAGAAGAGACTGGACTGCCATCTGTCAGAAATGGTGGGAGTTCTCCTGCTTGAGCAGGAGGTTGGACTGGAAGACCTCCAAGGTTCCTTCCAGCTGTATTATATTGTATTGTATTGTATTGCATTGCATTGCATTGCATTGCATTGCATTGCATTGCATTGCATTGCATTGCATTGCATTGCATTGCATTGCATTGCATTGCATTGCATTGCATTGCATTCTATTCTATTGTCTGAAATCAAGATAAGGACTACCTCTATGTTATATTATTGTATTGCATTACAAGGCATGGCATTGCACAGCATTTTATGATAATTATATTAAACCAGTATGCTTTGGAAGTGGCCTGTAGGCTTTTTGATCAGCTGTGCAAACAAGAGTTGGCCTTTCTCCCATGGATATCTCTTAAGAGACTTGTTTAAGTAGCCTTGGTTTTGCATTCCTCCCAGCTGGGAATCCTTCTTTGCCCACTGATGGATTTGGGTGTCACACAGATGTTTGCATAAGCAGGTTGCATTTGTTTCAGTATCTCAGAGGCTGCCACAAAGAAGGGGGAGTCAAACTATTCTCCAAAGCACCTGAAGGCAGGACAAGAAGCAATGGGTGGAAACTAATCAAGGAGAGAAGCAGAACTAAGGAGAAATTTCCTGACAGTGAGGACAATTAATCAGTGGAACAGCTTCCCTTCAGAAGTTACGAATGCTCCAACACTGGAGGTTTTTAAGAAGAGACTGGACAGCCATTTGTGTGGGATAGTATAGTGTTACCTGCCTGACCAGGGGGTTGGACTAGAAGACCTCCAAGATCCCTTCCAAATAAACTGTTCTGTTCTATTAACTTCTGTGTGCAGGTGTGAAGGGAGTTACCTTGGACAGCATGTGTTCTGCTTTCCAGAGGTGGAAATATCCATCCAGAGAAACAGCTCCCAGTTCCTGGAAGAGAAAAAATATTAACAGTTTGTTGCTGGCAGCATATTCGGACAGTGACGAGGTTGGGGAAGAACATGGGCCACTCCTGGAGTCTGGGGAAGGCTCTGACGAGAGCTCTGCGTCGGAGGCCGAGATGGGGCCAGGGCAGTCTGACAGTTATCAGCTGCCTTTGGAGTCAGACATCAGTGAAGCAGACATCACTGGGAACAGCTGGAGCCTGTTCCCAGTGCGCGCATGCGCAGAGCTGCCAGATGAAGGGAACAACTGAGGAACAAGGGTCGACTTGGGAGTAAGGCCACAGGTGGATGATGAATGGCCCCTCCCATAGGGAATAAAAGAGGAGCGAAAGGGGAGGGGAGTTTGCAGGAGACAATTAGTTCGCTTAATTGGTTCATGACTCTATGAAAATCCTTGCCAAGTTTTGAAGATATCGGCCTGGCAGCTCTCCAAGCCAGATAAGGTCTGTGTCTATAAATGCTCTCTTGAAAGACTTTGCTGGATGTGAATAAGAAGAATTAGCAATAGCAGTTAGACTTATATACCGCTTCATAGTGGCCCTCTCTAAGCGGTTTACAGAGTCAGCCTCTTGCCCCCAACAATCTGGGTCCTCATTTTACCCACCTCGGAAGGATGGAAGGCTGAGTCAACCTTGAGCCGGTGAGACTTGAACCGCCGAACTGCAGCTAGCAGTCAGCTGAAGTCGCCTGCAGTGCTGCACTCTAACCACTGCGCCACCTCGGCTCTTGACAGTAACTCACAGTAACTTAGTAAAAAGAGGTTTTTGTCGGGACAAGGAGTCTGCTTCGTGGTTTGTGGAATCCTAGGTCAGAACACCATTCAGGCCACTGGGATGTAAAAGTTTCCGCTTGCACCCCTAATAATTAGCCATTTTGCTTTTTCTGAAAACAGAGGCTGAGTTCATATGCAGGTGGTCCTCGACTTACGACAATTGAGCCTGAAATTTCCATTGCTAACCGAGACAGTTGTTAAGTGAGCTTTGCTCCTATTTTACGACTCTCTTCTCACAGTTAAGTGAGAAGGGTTGTTAATTGAGGAACACGGTCATTCAGTGAATCTGACTTCCCCACTTTGCTTGTCACGAGGTCACAAAAGGGGATCACGTGATCTTGGGATGCTGCAACCGTCATAAATGTGATTCAGTTTCCAAGCAACCGAAATTTGATCACGTGACCATAGGGAAGCAAAAAACCCGGTCATGTGTGAAAAATGGCTCTTTTGTCAGTTACGATCGTTGCAGCATCCCCACGGCCATGTGATCAAAATTCAGACGCTTGGCAACTGGCATGTACTTATGACTGTTGCAGCATCCCGGGGTCATGTGATCCCCTTTTGCGACCTTCTGACAAGCAAAGTCAACAGAGAGGCCAGATGCACGTAAACACCATGTGACTAACTTAAACAACTGCAGTGATTCACTTAACAACGGAGGTAGGAAAGGTCGTCAAAACAGGGCAAAACTCACTTAAGAAACGTCCCATTTAACAATGGAAATTTTGGCCTCAGTTGTGGTCGTATGTCGAGGACTATCTGTTTTTCCAGTGTAATTGCTTCATTTTCCTCACCTTGTTCCTGTTGTTGAAAGCAAGCGCCCGGACTTTGCAGTTGGCGGGGTTGGTGTTCTCCTTGGGGATGTCCTTCAGTGCCCTGTGGGTAATGTGTGCATAGACGGGGACAGGTTGCGATAGGTTGCGCCGTGCGTCACTCTTGGCCAAGACTTCATCCGTCACTTCCCAGAGGCCCATTGAACCATCTCGAGAGCCTACCGGAAAGAAGCACATTCAAGCACGCATCGAACGCAGGTCCAAGAAAGGAGAATATTTATTTATTCATTCAATTTAAAGAATGGTTGCTGGAATTGGGCATGTCTAGTTTAATGAAAAGAAGAGGGAGTCAAGCTATTCTCCAAAGCCCCTGAGGGCAGGACAACAAGCGACGGATTGAAACTAAACAAGGAGAGAAGCAACCTAGAACTAAGGAGAAACTTCCTGACAGTTAGAACAGTTAATCAGTGGAACAACTTGCCTCCAGAAGTTCTGAATGCTCCATCACTGGAAGTTTTTAAGAAGAGATTGGATAACCACTTGTCTGAAGAGGTGTAGGGTTTCCTGCCTAAGCAGGGGGTTGGACTAGAAGACCTCCAAGGACCCTTCCAACTCTGTTATCCTATCCTATCCTATCCTATCCTATCCTATATCCTGACCTATCCTATTCTAATTTGTAGGCCATCCAGTAAGTCTGGATGGCTTAGAATGTTAAAAAAGGATAAAACTATACGAAACATGCATATAGTGCAAATAAAATACTATAAAAATATGAATACCATATGCTTCGCACAACGTTTTTACCCCTTATCTCTGGAGAAGCCAGCTAGATGATAGATAATCGATAGATAGACGATAGATAAGATAGATGATAGGTAGGTAGGTAGGTAGGTAGGTGGAGGGAGGGAGGGAGGGAGAGAGAGAGAGAGAGAGGGAGGGGGAGGGGGGGACAGATATAGAAATAGCAATAGCAATAGCAGTTAGACTTATATACCGCTTCACAGTGCTTTTACAGCCCTCTCTAAGCGGTTCACAGAGTCAGCATATTGCCCCCAACAATCTGGGTCCTCATTTTACCCACCTCGGAAGGATGGAAGGCTGAGTCAACCTGGAGCCGGTGAGATTTGAACCGCTGAACTGCAGCTAGCAGTCAGCTGAAATAGCCTGCAGTGCTGCACTCTAACCACTGCGCCACCTCGGCTCTTACCTTATATAGGTATAGAGATAGAGAGATATATAGATATAGATATATAGATATAGATAGAACACAGTTGCCTCCAACCTTGGCAACTTTATCACTTGTGGACTTCAACTCCCAGAATTCCCCAGCCAGCATGCATTGGCTGGGGAATTCTGGGAGTTGAAGCCCACAAACCGTAAAATAGCCAAGGTTGGAAAACCCCTGATATAGAAAGCTGTAATATTTTTTATTCAACATGTTGTTTATATCTGGCCTCATGGCTGTAATGAATAAATTTGAACACATCTCCTCTAAATAATAATAATGATAATGATAATGATAATGATGATAATAATAATAATAATAATAATAATAATAATAATAATAATAATAATAATAATAATAATAATAATAATAATAAAGTTTGAGTGTTACCAGAAACAGCCATCGTATCACTGATCCACGCAATAGAAAATATCCAATCTTTGTGCCCATCCTAAAAAGAAAGAAAGAATGAATAACGAGGAGGCAAAGAAATCAGGTGATTGTAGCACAGTCAGTTCTCACCAATCATTGAAGAAATTTTAACATATTTTTACAGTACTTGAGTACAGGTACAGTACAGTCCTTGACTTACGACAATAGGGACCAGAATTTCCGTTGCTAAGCAAGGCGTCTGTTAAGTGAATCATATTCGATTTTACTACCTTTTTTGGAACCATTATTAAGTGGTTTTTGGAACCATTATTAAGTGAATCACGTATTAAGTAAATCCAGCTTTCCCCATTGAGAAGTTGGCTGGAAAGGTCACAAATGGGGATCATGTGAGCCCCGGGACAGTGCAACCGTCGTAAGTACATGCCAGTTGCCAAGCACCCAAAAATTTTGATCACGTGACTATGGGGACGCTGCCACGGTCATTAAGCGTGACAAGTGGTCATAAGTCACTTTTTTCAGTGCCGACGTAAATTCAAATGGTCGCTAAACGAACGGTCGTAAGTCGAGGACTAACTGCGTAATCAAAAAGAGAACAAGTTGACTCAATCAATTACCTTTCAAGGCCTCAACAATTCAGAAGGATTTTAACCAATTCATCACCTAAGTTAGCATGACAATACAGGTAGTCCCCGACTTACGACCACAACGGAGCCCAAAATTTCAGTGAGACATTTGCAAAGTGAGTTTCACCCCACTTTATGACCTTTCTTGCCTCCGTTGTTGAGCGAATCACTGCAGTTGATAAGTTAGTAACATAGTTGTTAAGTGAATCTGTCTTCCCCATTGATTGTGTATGTCCGAAGGTCACCAAAGAGGATCACATGACCCTGGGATACTGCAACAGTCATAAGTACATGCCAGTTGCCAAGCCTCTGAATTTTTATAAGCGTCGTAAATGTGAAAAACGGCCCTAAGTCACTTTTTTCAGGGCCGTTGCAACTTCGAACGGCCACTAAACAGACTGCTGTAAGTCGAGGACTTCCTGTGTTCAATCTGATCTTTTGATGGCTAAACTCAAAGCTTTCCCTAATCTTTGCAGGAACTTACATCTCCCACGCACACAGGATCGAGGGTGGGCAGGCGATAAATTGCAAGGCTGTTGGGGTTATCACCCCCAGTGGCCAAGAGGGTCCTGGAAGGGTTGAGCTCGATGGCATGGATCCCACAGCCCTGCTGGTTGACGATGTGGGGCTCTCGATCCTTCAGGATGGGAATCTTGGTGATCTGCCCACTTTGGACGTCGACTACAAACAACTGCAAGAGACAAGAGGGGGGGGGGACATTTCAGGAAGATATTATATATTAGAAAGCTACACGGAAAGGTGAACAGTGGGCGCATTTATAGCAGAGAATATTTGCAGATCAGGGTTGAACGGTGAGGTCCTTGGTGCTCTCCGAGTTTGGTGGTTTTCTTGCAGACGTTTCATGACCCGACTAAGTAAGATCATCAGCGCTAGAAGGGAGTGGGGTTTGCAGAGAGGAGGAGCAGAACTGGAGGGCCCTTGGTGCTCTCAGCTTGGTGGTTTTCTTGCAGACATTTCGTTACCCAACTAGGTAACAGCATCAGTGATAGAAGGGAGTGGGGTTTGCAGAGGGAGGAGGATGGGAGGGAGGCGGAGGAGGAGGACTGGGGGGGTCCTTGGTGCTCTCCGAGTTTGGTTGTTTTCTTGCAGACGTTTCATGACCCAACTAGGTAACGTCATCAGTGCTAGACGGAAGTGGAGTTTGCAGAATGGAGGAGAGGAGGAAGAAGAGACTTTGGGATCCCTGGAACTCTTTGAGCTTGGTTCTTATTTTTTGCAGACATTTCATGACCCAAACAAGTAGCATCATCAGTGCTAGAATGGAATGTGGTTTGCAGAGGAGAGGAGAGGAGGAGGAGAACTGTGGGGTCCTTGGTGCTCTCTGAGCTTGGTGGTTTTCTTGCAGACATTTCATGACCCAACTAGGTAACACTATCAGTGCCAGAAGGGAGTAGGCTTTGCTCTTCACCAAGAACACTCCCTACCAACGACGACAGGGCAAGTCCATAGTCTATAACGGGAAAATCAATACCCCACTCCTGATCTGAGGTACGTACAACTTTCCCATTCATGCGTTTACAAGGATGACGATGCCCATTTCTGCACGTTGGGCATCGTCTTCCAGGAAACCACGTTCTTAGTACACCAGATAAATCAAATGAAAGACGGACGTTTCTGATTGTTCCAAAGTTAAGTCAGAAAAGCAACTCAGGTGTGATAGTCAACAAGACACCATAAAAAAAATTAAGCCTCATCCAGGCCGATCCGGTTCGGCCGCATTTTCTCCAGTCCTGCTAAAGAACAGTCAACAAGAAGGGACACACCTGTTGTGACTACAGGGCAGACCAGGTCTCCTGACCTCCTCTACGGGGACGTTAGAAGCAAGATGTGGCAAAAAGAGGAAGTAGCAACAATGGCGCATTGGAAAATCTGCAGAAATATCATTTACCTGCAAGCGAGAACTGGTGGGATCATAGAATAGAGAAAGAGATAGAAAATGAAGAATTGCTCTGGGACTTTAGAATTCAAACAGACAGGCACCTGCCACATAACACACCGGACTTAACAATTGTCAATAAGACAGACAAAAAAGTCTGGATAGCAGAAGAGAAGAGAAAGAGCTGGAGAAAAATCACAAAATACAAAGACCTGCAAATAGAAGTACGACGACTGTGGCCAAAGAAAGCAAAGGGAATACCAACAAGTGATAAGAGATTTGGATTCAATCCCAAAACAACTGGAGCACCACTTGAACACCATCGGCATTGACCAAATCCCCATCAGTCAATTGCAAAAGGCAGCTTGACTCGGTACAGCTTACATCCTGCGATGACATCTTTAACATCACAAAACATCAACATCTACAAAACATCAACATCTGCCTATCCCAGGTCCTTGGGAAGGACTTGATACGTGGATAAAAATGCCAGATCCAGTCTGAACATCTGGATAAGTGTGATGAGCCATAATTTGCAATTAAAAGATGGGGAGGAAGGGAGCAAGATACACATGGAAAGGTGGGGAGAGGTGTCTTCTCTTAATCCAGGGGTCTCCAAACGTGGCGACTTTAAGACTTGTAGACTTCAACGCCCAGAATTCCTCAGCCAGCCATACTGGCTGGGGAATTCTGGGAGTCGAAGTCCACAAGTCTTAAAGTTGCCATTGGAGATCCCTGCCTCATTCCTATAGCCACCACCAGTCACCTGTGTAGTCCAGAGTGATTTTATAAATTCACAAATTCAAAAAAAATTACCATTTTTCCTCTCGCCCTTCTGCCTGGTGTACCGTGGATGACTAACAGCGGGCATTAGGTTTCGTGCCATCCAAGCCCTGGTGGAAGAAACATCAAGGAAATAACCACGGGAACGCGCACTTACCGTGTTGCATTTCGTCCCGCACACCACTTGGCGGTGGTTCAACCACTGCGACGCAAAGACTTTGTTAAGAGTGCCCAGGTGAAATTCTCTTTCCTTCAGCAACCCGGGCAGCTGCTGAGCCGCGTACGCGTGCAGCAAGCGGTGGTAGCTGGACTCGTTGGAAAGCCGCACCTCTCGTCCTTTCAGGTAGCACACCAAGGACCGCTTCACTGGCGGAAGCCTCTTCCTTTTGTGAACTGAGTGATCCCAGCCGTACTGCCGGAAAATTAACGACAAAAAAATATCTAAACCGGAGGTTTTTAGTTTAGATTACATTAGATTAGATTAGGATTAGATTAACAGAGTTGGAAGGGACCTTGTAGGTCATCTAGTCCAACCCCCTGCCCAACACTATTTCTGACAGATGGCAGCCCAGTGATGAAGCTCCCACAACTTCCGAAGGCAACTTCTGTTCCACTGGTTGATTGTTCTCACTGTCAGAAAATTCCTCCTTATTTCCAGGTTGAATCTCTCCTTGATCAGTTTCCACCCATTGTTCCTTGTCTGGCCTTCAGGTGCTTTGGAAAATAGCTTGACCCCTCCTCCTCCTCTCTGTGGCAGCCCCTGAGATATTGGAACACTGCTATCATGTCTCCCCTGGTCCTTCTTTTCATCAGACTAGACATACCCAGTTCCTGCAACCGTTCTTCGTATGTTTTAGCCTCCAGTCCCCTCATCATCCTGGTTGCTCTTCTCTGCACTTTTTCTGGAGTCTCAACATCTTTTTTCTAGTGTGGTGACCAAAACTGGATGCAGTACTCTTGGTGTGGTCTTACTAAGGCTTTATAGAGTGGTGTTAGTACCACCCTTGATCTGGATTGTATCCCTCTGTTAATGCAGTTTAATGCAACGTTTGAGTTCCCCAAACATTAGCGGCTTTGCAAACCAGTGGGGGGAAAGAGAGGGATGATTGTGTGCGTGCGACTGTCAAACGTGCGGAGCTCCATTTGTGCGAGAGGCCTGCACACGCGCCAGCCGCTCACTTAAATGGAGTGCGCTCGCCCACTTCCGTCTGGTAAACACAAGATTCGCTTTTCTCGCTGTGGAGATGTATACATCCGAACCACACTGTGTTGTTTCTCTGGGTCATAGATGTGTGTCTATGTGGGTATATGCATTGATTTTTTTGTCGTGTTTACATAGTGTATATTGGAGGTGGTGACCCTTTGAGAGCTGTAGGCAACGAAATCTCATTTTAGGGCGTGCTGATTAGTGTGCATTTAAAGTGACAATAAAGTTATTCTATTCTATTCTAAGTGGGGATGCACACGCGTGTGCTCGCCCAATGCTTGTGCATAAGGATGCATGTGTGCCGGCTGCTTCCGCGGCCCGGTTGCAAACCCTGCACAGTCCACTAGTGAGCTGTGACCCACAGGTTGGGGTCCCCTGCTCTAAATAGTGTTTTTCAACCCTGGCAACTTTAAGACATGTGGATTTCAACTCCCAGAATTCCCTAGCCAGCTGGGGAATTCTGGGAGTTGACGTCCACGTGTCTTAAAATTGCCAGGGTTGAGAAACACTGCTCTAAGGGGTTGAAATAGGTCTGTTTGATTAGATCCAGAGGGAAGATCTGCTATAGGGTACCTTTGCCCCACAGAAAGGCCTAACCTGAAGCTCCATTTGGCCCCTTTAATGGACAAAAAGCTTGCAAAATAAAATTGGAACTCCGATGTTATATACGCTGGTAGGAGCAAGAATGATCTATGCACAAAAATGGACGGATACGTGTAGTCCTCAACTTACGACCACAATGGAGCCCAAAATTTGCGTCGCTAAGAGAGATGTTTGTTAAGTGAACTTTGCCCCATTTTATGCCCTTTCTTGCCACAGTCGTTAAGTGAATCACTGCAGATGTTAAGTTAGTCACACGGTTATTAATTGAATCTGGCTTCCCCACTGACTTTGCTTGTCGGAAGGTCGCAAAAGGGGATCACGTGACCCCAGGACACAGCGACCGTCATAAATATGAGTCAGTTGCCAACTGTCTGACTCGTGACCATGGGGATGCTGCAACGGTGGGAAAAATGGTCGTAAGGCCCTTTTTTCGGTAACGTCATAAATTTGAACGATCACTAAATGAACTGTTGTAAGTTGAGGACTGACGGTACTTTGATTCCCACAGTGGACAAATGGCTACAAAAGCCGATGGAGGAAGCAGAGATGGCCAAACCGACTGCTTTGATTCAAGACAAAAATACAATTTCTTTTGTTTCTACTTGGAAACCGCTTCTGGACTTTGTGCTCGGAGTGGAAAAAAGAGGAAACCTTGATTTTGGGTTTTGCAGGTTAGATAGGTTTGTTGTTATAGAAATGGCTACTGTATATTATTAGGCAAAAGTAAAAAGTTGAGCCTATATGTTAATACAGGTGGTCCTCGACTTACAACAGTTCATTTAGTGACAGTTCAAAGTTACAACGGCACTGAGAAAAGTGACTTATGACCGTTCTTCACACTTATGACCATTACAGCATCCCCATGGTGACCAAAATTCAGATGTTAGGCAACTGACTTCTATTTATGACGGTTGCGGTGTCCCGAGGTCATGTAATCCCCTTTTGTGACCTTCTGACCAGAAAGGTCAAGGGGGAAGCCGGATTCACTTAACAACCGTGTTACTAACTTAATAACTGCCCTGATTCACTTAATAAATGTGGCAAGAAAGGTCGTAAAATGAGGCAAAATTCACTTAACAAATGTTTCACTTAGTGACAGAAATTTTGGGCTCAATTGTGGTCCTTACCCCTTATTCTACTGGGCTAAAAAGAGTTCAGAAGTCAATCATTTTTTTCTTTTCCCTTTTACCATACAGTTTTTCCTCTTCCATTTTCCTTCCTAAATTTCCCCATTATTTTCTTTTTTCTTCGTATTTTATACGTCGATAAACTAGCAACATTTGTCAATTTGGCCCCAACTCTACTGGTTTTTCGGAAAACCATGAAGACCTGGATCTTCCCCCCCAACCATCCATCCATGGAGGCCAGGAAGTTGAGTTCCTGGGGGCTCTGCTGTGGGGGCGCTTATTGAAAAAGCCTAATTTTTTTCCCATCAGCTGGAGGATTCCCCCCCCAAAAAAAGCTTTTCCCTGATTATCTCCCAATTTACTGTTAAACAGGCTGTTTATACAGTCCTCATTTGCATAGTTACATTTTGCATAATTTTAAATTGTTGCTCACCCAGCCTGTAAGTCAGCAAAAGTCACTTAACGAATGTCTCACTTAGCAGCAAAAATTTTGGCCTCAATTGTAGTCGTAAGTGGTGGATTACTTGTACTCTAAAACTATTACGTTTTATAACTGCAAAGTAATGTTTGTAAGCCACTCACAGTCATCTGTAGATGAGATGGGCAGTACATAAATCTAATTTATTATTTACTATTATTATTTGATAATATATCATCTTATTATACATATTTTATGATATAAAAAGATAAATACTCAACCCTAACTAATGAATAAAATAAAAAATGAATAAAAATAAAACATGGAAGAGTCCAAGCCAAGATCAAGTTCGAACTCTTGGGCGCCTCCCACAGCCAGCTTTGGCTAAACCAGCATTGCCCAACCTTGGTGGCTTAAAGATAGGGGGACTCCAATTCCCAGAATTCCATAGCCACCTTTGCTTACCAAGTCCATTTTTTTAAAGAGCAGGGCTCTCCAAACTCGGCAACTTTAAGACTTGTGGACTTATGCTGGCTGGGGAATTCTGGGAATTGCAGTCCAGCCATCTGAAAGTAGAGCTGGTGGAGCAATGCAGAGCTAAACCAGAGCTAGGCTGTCATTAATCAGCTCATTAAATCAGCCCAATTCTTCTAGCCCCGCCTCCTCAGCCAAAGAGGCGTTAACCCTTTCCTGCCCCTCCCTCCTGCGAACACGGGATAGAGAAAGAACGCGTTCACACGACCACAGCGCCAACCCGGCGCCCTACGGGCCGATCGTGGGGTGCAAGACCCCCTTCCCCGTAGAGGGACCCCCCCCCCACGCCGGGACCGGCCCCAAGGCCAGCCCGGGCCGCCTACCTTTCCCCGGGACGGGGCGCTCGACCCCCGCCGCCGCCCAGGCTCCCTCCGCCGGCTCCCTCCGCCCC
>QLTV01003266.1:661234-675924 GCA_003457575.1 Thermophis baileyi
CGAACGCCCAACCCGCCCGCGCCCCCACGTCCCCCCACCCCACGGGGCTGCCGGGCGATGGGCTCTGTAGTCCCGGCTGGGAGCGATGGGCAAGGGGTCCCGAAGGCCACCGCCCGCGGGCAGGAGGAGGGGAGCTGCGGTGAGGAGGGGAGGGAGCGATGGGCTCTGTAGTCCCGGGGGGGGAGTCTCAGTCCCGGCTAGGAGCGATGGGCAAGGGGTCCGGAAGGAGGATGGGCGCTGCGGTTAGGAAGAGGGGAGGGAGCGATGGGCGCTGTAGTCCCGACTGGGAGCGATGGGCAAGAGGTCCCGAAGGCCACCGCCCGTGGGGAGGAGGGGGGATGGGCTTTGTAGTCCCCGGGGGGGGTCCGGAAGGCAACCGCCCGCGGGATGGCGGATGGGAGCTGCGGTCCTGCGAGAGCAGACGCGGTTAGAAGACGGGAGGGGCTGATGGGGGCTGTAGTCATCCCATCCCCTTGAATGGGAGGGCGATGGGGAAGGGTCCGGAGATCCCCCTCCCGCGGGGAGCATGGGACCTGCAGTCTCCAAGCGCGCTTAGAAGAGGGGAGGGCGCGATGGGCGCTGTGACCCCTCCAGGGATCCCCGTTTCTGGCTGGGGGCGATAGGGAAGGCAGTCCAGCGCCCATCCTCCTCCGTGAGCGTGCTTAGAAGCGGGTCGGGGGACGATGGGGACTGTGGTCATCGCATCCCCTTGAGTGGGAAGGATAGGGGCTGTAGTGCCGGCTGGGAGCGATGAGGAAGCCCCTGTCCAGCGGGAAGCATAGTAATTGTAGTCCCCAGACGCGCTCAGACTAGGAAAGGGAGCGATGGGGACGGTAGTCATCCCATCCCCTAGAACGGGAGCGATGGGCGCTGTAGTCCCGGCTGGGAGCGATGGCAACGACAGTCCAGCGCCCCTCCCACCCCCAAGTGAGCGTCCTTAGCAGGGGGAGAGGCCGATGGGCGCTGTAGTCATCCCATCCACTTCAACGGGAGCGATGGAGTCTGTAGTCCGAAGAATCCCCCGCCAAAGTAGAGCGCATGGGACCTATAGTCCCGCCACCCTCCGAGTGGAGGGCCGGGGCCGATGGGGCCTGCAGTCCCGGGGGGGGGAGGGAGGGAGGAGCGAAGGGCGGCCACCCACCTGCTCTCCGCCGGGCCCCGCCGCGGGGGCGGCCGCTCTCCTCTTCCTGCTAACTGTCTTCCTGGCCATAACGGGCGGGGGCGACTCGGCGACTCCCCCAGCCCGGGCCCCGCATTAAGGGGGAGGGGAAGGACAGGGGCGCCCCCCGCCGCCCCCGACTGAGCATGGGATGCCCCTGCCCGCGGTTGCTCCCAGCCATCCCAGATTAGCCCAGTCCTATTGGCCTTCTGGAAATCTCAAAACCTTTTTTTTTCTAGCAGGCTTGAAAAGGTGCAAGGTGATTGTATTATGTTTTAATACATTGATCCATTCTCCCGCATTCTTTCTTATTATTTAAGTTGAATTATTTTAATTTTTTTAGATTTGTTCTTAATTGTTTTATTGCCACCGGCCGGATGCGGCTCACGACATTTCGCGCCCGCCCGCGGCGGGAGGCCAGCAAAACGGGTCGACGGCGTCGCGCTTTACGGCAACCCGGCTGGGGAGAGTCTGCGCAGGCGCGCGAGACGACCACGCCCGCTCGCGGTTGCTCGGCAACGAATCCTCCGCTCGGGCCCGAGTTGCTTCTGCCCTCAGGGTTAACAATCTTGCACTGGGCAAGCGCGGGAGAGAGAACTGGGGTTGGGCCGCGGAGGCTTCTCTGATTGGTCAAAGCGCGCGTTGGGCGCGCGCCATTGTGGTTGTTATGGCGCCCCCTATGCGTCGCCAGGGGACCTTCGATGGCTAAGGCCCAGCTGGGATTTCCTCCGGTTATTACAGGTAGTCCTCGAGTTACGACCACAACGGAGCCCAGGATTTATGTTGCTAAGTGAAACATTTGCTCAATGAGTTTTGCCCCATTTTACGAATTTTCTTGCCACAGTTGTAAAGTTATAAACTGCAGTTGTTTATAGTCACACAGTTGTTAAGTGAATCAGGCTTTCCCATTGACTTTGGTTGTCCGAAGGTCGCAAAAGGGGATCACGTGACCCCGGGACTCTGCAACCGTCATAAGTATGAACCACTTGCCAAGAGTCTGAATTTGGATCATGTGACCACAGGGATCCTGCAATGGTCGTTAAGTGTGAAAAATGGTCAGGTCACTTTTTCCAATGCCATTGTAACTTTGAACGGTCACTAAATGAACTGTTGTAAGTCGAGGACTACCTGTAATTAAGAAACACCAAGCGAGATGCATACAGGTAGTCCTCGACTTATAACAGCTCATTTAGTGACCGTTCAAAGTTACAACGGCATTGGAAAAAGTGACGTATGACCGTTTTTCACACTTACGACCATTGCAGCATCCCCATGGTCATGTGATCAAGATTCGGGCGTTTGGCAGCTGACTCGTATTTATGACGGTCGCAGTGTCCCCGGGGTCACGTGATCGCCTTTTGCGACCTGACAAGCAAAGTCAATGGGGAAGCCAGATTCACTTAACAACCGGGTTGCTAACTTAACAACAGCAGTGACTCACTTAACAACTCTGGCAAGAAAAGTCGGAAAATGGGGCAAAACTCACTTAACAAAGGTCATGAGTTTTGCCCCATTTTATGAACTTTCGTGCCACACTTATCTATTTATTTATTTATTTTGGAAAATTTGTATGCCGCCCAACTCCCGAAGGACTCTTGCTAAGTGAATCACTGCAGTTATTAAGGAAGTAACACGGTTGTTAAGTGAATCGGGCTTCCCCACTGACTTTGCTTGCCAGAAGGTCAGAATGACACTGGGACACTGCAACCGTCATAAATATGAGTCAGTTGGCAAGCATCTGGATGTTGATCAGGTGACCATGAGGGCACTGCAGTGGCTGTAAGTGTGAAAAACGGACATAAGTCACTTTGTTCAGTGCCGTTTTAACATTGAACCGCCACTAACCGAATAGTTGTAAGTCCAGCATTTTGAGTGCCTTGCTTTTTTTTTTTTTATCATTATTTTGGACTCTGTTCCCAACAGCAGTCATGAAAACTTTTGTGTATCATTATCTTATCAATTGCTTCTTTCTTTCTCTCATCCGCTGCCTAGATTTTTTAATTTTGTTCCTGATTCCAATCATTGGTTTAAGTCTGTGAATCGCATGATTCGTGTTAACGTTTCTATGAAATTTGAAAAGGACATTCTTGTTCCTTCTATGTAATTATCAGTAGCACATGGTTCTTGAAACTTAATATCTGTTGGAAAATTACTGCAATTGAAAGTATTGTAGTGTCTTCCCAAAAGTGCTTTTTCAGGAGGCAACTGGACTCCTTGTTTTTTCTTTGAAGACATTTCGCTTCTTATCCCAGAAGCTTCTTCAGCTCTGACTGGATGGTGGGGAATTCGGTTGCCTCCTGAAAAAGCACCTTTTGGGACAACCATGACCTGGAGGACTGAGAATCTCCATAGACATTTAGCCATGTACTTTGGGATGAACACCCTTGAATGGTGCGGGAATATGAACAGATTTCCCAAAAATTGCAGACTACAATAACCAGGAGCACTACTCAGGTGACCCTGAGGACTACAGACAAACCTCCAGGTGGCCTCAACGTCCCTCTAAAAGGATGCAAATGACCAGCTGTCTGCAAGGAATATAAATCCTTCCCTTCCCCACCATCCAGTCAGAGCTGAAGAAGCTTCTTGGATGAGAAGAGAAACGTCTTCAAAAGAAAAAACCAGAAAGTCCAGTTGCCTCCTGAAAAAAAGCACCTTTGGGACAACCATGACCTGGATGACGGAGAATCTCCATACAATATTGTATGGTCTTTCTGAGGCTGGAAAAGTACAGGTCCTCTTCAACTTACGACCACAACTCAGTCCAAAATTTATGTTGCTAAATGAGAAATTTGTTAAGTGGGTTTTGGCCCCTTTTACGACTTTTCTTGCCACATTTGTTAGGCCAATCACTGCAGTTGTTAAATTAGTAACATGGTTGTTGAGTGAATCTGGCTTCCCCGTTGACTTTGCTTGTCAGAAGGTTGTGAAAAGGAATCACGTGACCCTGGGACACTGCGACAGTCATAAATTTGAATCCAAATGTAGCATCGGAATATAAATCATGTGACCATGGGGATGCTGCAACGGTCATAAGTGTGGCAAAATGGTCATAATCTTCCAAATAGAATAGTTGCTTAGAAAAGGGTGTAATCAAATTACAAGTAATCATAAATTACAGTAGTCGTCAGCTTACGACCACAATTGAGCCCAAAATTTATGTTGCTAAGTGAGAAATTTGGTAAGTGATTTTTGCCCCATTTTACGACTTTTCTTGGTACATTTCTTAAGTGAATTACTGCAGTTAAATTAGTAACACGGTTAAGTGAATCTGATTTCCCCATTGACTTTTTTAACAGATTAACAGAGTTGGAAGGGACCTTGTAGGGCATCTGGACCAACCCCCCAATTTTTCTCATTTATTTGGTTTTCATTCATTAAGGAAACATTTAAAAAAAAATCAGGAGGGGCAGGAAACTTGAGACCCACTGAGAGAATTGTCCTACAATACATTGATGCTGATATATATGTGTGTGTGTGTGTCTATGTATGTGTACAGTGGTGTGTGTGTGTGTGTGTGTGTGTGTGTGTATTATATATATCTATGTCTGTCTGTCTGTATAAAATTCTTTTGAGAGTGGGCATCAGAATTTAATTTTTAATGTGTCCTAGTGTTTACATAGAGAAAGTGACCATAAAGGTTATCATATCCCCTCCCCTCCCCTCCCCTCCCCTCCTCTGGACATGGAAGTTTGGAGTATCCAGGGTTGAATAAATTATTATTAATTTAATTCAGGATTGAAATAAATCTGTCCAGTTCTACTAAGGCAGAGAATTGTATGGTCAAAAGGATATTAGGAAGGCGCAGACAAGCTCTTGTAATCAGGAACAAGCAAAATATTACAAAAGCCATCGCTTATTAATACAAAAGAAGGAACTGTGTTTACACAACATTCTAAACAAAATAACCAACTACATTTTAGTTTGGTGCCTGCTGGGAATGTGGGCGGTCTGATTAATTCTGCAGCATTTTGCAATCCCAGAAATATTTGACCAAATTATTCTCAGATTAATCATGGAAAATATGTCATGGAAAAGAGCCAGCAAGTGGAACCTATTTTCCACAGAGCTAATTAGAAAAAAAAAATAGGTTAGCATCTGAAAAGAGGATTTCCAAAAGCATAATTTAAGTAGCAGCGAATTATATTCTTTTTGAGACTATTAGGTTGAATTTTGAAGGAATGTTTTGGGCCACATGGAAATATAAACTCATACCTGCTTGTTACTCTTTTGTTTGCTGAATTTATAGAGTGCCGCAACCTGAAACTCGAGGTGTTTCCTAACACTTATAATGCATAGCAATGAAATGGCTGTGGTAAATTACATTCAAATGGAGTTGAATTAAAATTTAAAGCACACAACACTGACTTGGTGACAATTAGGCCATCCAGAATAACTCAGTTTTAAATAGTTCCTGGAAGGTTTAACTGATGGAGTCGATTGAAGAGGTGTGGAGTCCTTGGTGGTCTCTGAGCTTGGTTGTTTTTTTGCAGACATTTCATGACCCAACTAGGTAACATCATCAGTGTTAGAAGGAGGGGGGGGAGGGTTGGCCTCTGTTTCTATACCTATGGCTTGTCAGTGTTGATGGGAATGTTCTTTGTGCTTCTTTGAATATGCTGTTGTTTAATGCTTGATTGTTTGTCTGAGTAGGTTGTTCCTTCATTGGGGTATCATTTCATGCTTGATTATTGGTGTGGTATTAATCCTGATATTAATCCCTGCTTATCTGGGTGTTGATTGTTGGCGAGGAGCTGTTTTGGTCTTTTTGTTTCCTTTTTAAATGGAAGAGGATTAGGAACCTCCACGCCTCATCCTGGCCAGCGTTTTGTTTGTTGCATGCCTTCATATCCTGGCAATCATCTGAACAAATCCTTGCAGTTTTCTTGGCATGTTTTCAGAAGTGCTTTGTTTTCTTCTTCCACGGCTGAAAGAAAAGGACTGACACAAGTTTACCCAGCTGGCTTTGGGCCTCAGGTAGGATGCCAAGCCCAATCTCCATCCTCTGAGGTAGTCCTCAATTTACAACCATTCGTTTAGTGACGGACAGGGTTGAATACCTGTCTTTTTGTTCATTGCACTGTTGTTAGGGTGCATTAGCGAATAATTAGTTTTTTTTAAAAAAATACAATCCATTATTCATTATGTTTAGAGCCAAGTAATGAACTAGTGTTAACTGCATATGCTGATGCAAGTTTTGCTACTGATATAACAACCCGTAAGTCAACTTCAGGTATAGTGGTAATGTTGGGTAATGCTTTAATAGGATGGAAATCTATTAGGCAACAACATATTAGCTTATCCACTATGGAGGCAGAATTTTCATGTTTATCATTAATGTGTACAGAATTGGTATATTATAAACAATTGTTGAAGGATATTGGAATTACTGTACATGATCCATTTATTGTTTATGAAGACAATCAATCTGCAATTAGTATGGCTACTAATTTAGCTGTTAAAACAAGGTCTAAACATACTGATTTGAGGTATTTGAATGTTAGACAGTGTGTTCAAAATTAATGGATTCAATTGGAATACTGTATGACCGAACATAATATTGCAGATCACTTCACAAAAGCTCAAGGTGCAACTCAGCATAAAGAGTGTTGTGAGAAGTATGGTTTAAAGATGTAATGTATTATATATTGACCTACCCAAAGGGGAGAATGTTAGGGATCTGTCTATTATCTAACTAGTTGGGTTGGCAATATATAAACCAACAATGGATGTTTGTGGTTTTAAAACAAAATCACTGTATTGCATCATACTATATTCCGATTGGTTGGTTATGTTGCAAATGACCATAAAAGGGAGCTAGAGATTATAGTCTGTCTCTATGACTCTCTGTCGCTCTCTGAGATTCCTTGTTGTATATTTACTGTGCTTATATTTTCGATATTATTGTTTACTGTGAATAACAAAGACGACTGGTAAGAAGACTTTGAAACTTGGACTGTTATTCCGACTATTTACTGGTTAAACGTGTATGACTTGGACTGTTTATTGGACTGTGCTATTTCGTAGAATTACATTTTAACAACAAATCCGTGTATCTATGTGGTTGACTATTTATTCACAACTACTCTCATAAACGTTTTTCCATGTGCACATCCTTGTTTCTCAAGGGTTACTCTGCACATATCTTAACAACTGGGATGCTACTCAGATTGGATCCTGCAAGTCGTAGCTCCATCTAGGTCCATGTAGATTATGTTGCAATAGTCCAAATGGGAGATGACCAAGTGACCCTAAACACAGGTAGTCCTCGACTTACAACAGTTCACTTGGTGACTGTTCAAAGTGACAAGGGCACTGAAAAAAGTGACTGATGACCATTTTTCACACTTACGACCGTTGCAGCAGCCCCACCGTCACGTGAGGCTGCTGCAAGGGTCGTGAAGTGTGAAAAACGGTCCCAAGTCACTGTTTTCAGTGATGTTGTCACTTTGAACAGTCACTAAACGAATGGTTGTAAGTAAAGGACTGCCTGTATATTAATATAATCTATTATTTTTTTAAAGCCCAAAACTCAACCAGTTTTTTCCCAACCAGGGGGGGCGGGGAATAGAAAAATCCTAAAGGAGCTTCCCTCAGCTCCTGGTCAAAAGCGCACCAGCGTGCCTACCGTCCCTGTCCTACTGTCCTATTGTCTTCATCTATCTGTATTCACTTTGATTATGTTTATGATTATACCTATACCTGCTATCTTGTACATGTTTGACAAATAAATAGTAAAATAGTAAATAGTAAAAGGTTTGGACCACATTTCCCATCGTCCCCTGCGAGCGAGGGGCGTTCCCCGCTCCCGTCACGCCACTCCGGCTGAAGAACACGCCCCCTTCTCACGCTCTCCCAGCTCTTATTGGCCGCCTGCTTCCGCGTTGCGTGACCGAGGCGGTGACGGAACGCGGCGCCGTTGGAGGCGGGGCGGGGCGGGGCGGGGCTGGAGAGACAAGATGGCGTCGCCCCATTACCGAGGAGCGTCTGGAGGAGGGAGCCGGTGGGCCTTCGCCGTCGTCGGCCGCGAATTCTAAGTCGGAGCCGCCGCGCGGGGGGGGGGTCAGGAAGAGGAGAAGGAGGAGGAAGAGCGGCCGCAGGGTCCGAGGCGGAGCCGCCGGGGTGAGTAGGCCTCAGCGCCGGCCTCCCCTTATTTCCCGGGCGCCGCTGAGGTAAAAAGGCCGTTTTCTCCCCGGGGAGGGGCGCGGAGTCTGCGCAGGCGCAGTGCGCCCGGGGGTGTGACGCTCGGCCCGGGGGTCGTGAGAATCCGGCTCCTCCGGTTTTTCCTTCGGCCCAGCGTTGCCGGGGAGCCGGCCGGGATGTCCCCCGGCCCCCTGGATCCGCCCTTCGCGTTGAGATTGGACTCCTCCGGCCTTTGAATGGGCCTCTTGCCGCCCTCTCGGCCCGTCGCAGCCGCCCCGCTGAGAAAGTAGCTCCCCTTTGCCCGCTGCCTTTCTCGGACCGGATTTGGGGGGGGGGTCGATTTGGGGGGAGGGGGCTGCCTGGCCGCCTGCTTCGGGGGGAAAAAGAGGCTTGGGCGACCGAGGGGAGTTTCCGAAGCCTGACCTTGGTGGGGTGGACTAGGAAGAGGGAAGCGGACAGGATACTTCCTGGTTTGTGTGGTTGCTGCTGAAAAAGGGTTTGCGTGGCCTGACTGGCAGGATCCGCCTTGTCTCTCTCCCCCCCCACCCCCCACCCCCCGAATAGCTGGTCTTAAGGAGAGACCCCTGCCTTGGTGCTCGTGGGTGACCATAAACGATCTGCTGTGGTTTGCAGGGGGCTGGAAATGGGGAAACGGATAGGACGCTTAGGACCAGCGATGAATGTTTTCAATAAAAAAAGAGGAATATTCGTAGCTCAGGGTTGGATTGTGGGGTCCTTGGTACTCTCTGAGCTTAGTTGATTTTTTTTTATTTATTTTTTTGCAGATGTTTCATGACCCAAGTACAGCGGTGAAATCAAATTTTTTTACTACCAGTTCTGTGGGTGTGGCTTGGTGGGCGTGGCAGGGGAAGGATACTGAAAATCCCCATTCCCTCCCCCCTCGGGGGCCAGCCAGAGGTGGTATTTGCCCGTTCTCCAAACTACTCAAAATTTCGGCTACCGGTTCTCCAGAACCTGTCAGAACCTGCTGGATTTCACCCCTGCCCAAGTTGGTAACCTCATCAGGGCTACAAAGGAGTGGGACTTGATCCTTGTTTATGCCAACCAAGCTACAGGTAGTCCTCGACTTAGAACCTCAATTGAGCCCAAAATTTCTGTTGCTAAGCGAGACACTTGTTAAGTGAGTTTTGCTCCATTTTACCACCTTTCTTGCCACAATTGTTAAGTGAATCACTGCAATTGTTAAGCTAGTCCCACAGTTGTTCAGTGAATCTGGCATCCCCATTGACTTTGCTTGTCAGAAGGTCGCAAAAGGGAACCACATCAGGACACTGCAACGTCGTAAATATGAGTCAGTTGCCAAGCGTCTGAATTTTGATCATGTGACCATGGCAATGCTGCAATAGTCATAAGTGTGAAAAACGGTCCTAAGCCACTTTTCTCAGTGATGATGTAACTTCAACCAGTCAGTAAAGGAACTCTTGTAAGTCGAGGACTACCTGTACTATACAGGTAGTCCTTGACTTACAACAGTTCATTTAGTGACCAAAGTTACAATGGCACGGAAAAAAAGTGACTTATGACCATTTTTCACACTTATGACCGTTGCAGCATCTCCATGATCACATGATTTACATTCAGATGCTTGACAACTGGTTCATACTTATGATGGTTTCTGTGTCCCAAAGTCACATGATCCCCTTTTGTGACCTTCTGACAAGCCAAGTCAACAGGGAAGCCAGATTCATTTAACAACCAGGTTACTAACTTATCAGCTGCAGTGATTCACTTAACAACTGTGGCAAGAAAGGTCGTAAAATGTGGCAAAATGCACTTAAGAAATGTCTCACTTAGCAGCAGAAATGTTGGGGTCAATTGTGATCGTAAGTCAAGGACTACCTGTAGATAAACAGAGAGCAAAGCCCACTCCCTTCTAGCACTGATGATGTTATCTACTTGGGCAATGAAACATTTGCAAGAAAATAACTAAGCTCAGAGAGCACCAAGCAGTGTTATGGTCTGAAATTTTAATTACTAAGCAGCATAGTTTGGACTAGATGAATCCAGGTTTTATACTCATTACATTCTGTGATTGGTATGCCTGACTGTGGGTTATAAATAATGCGCTATCCGCATGAGAATTGTGTGCCCTTTTCCCCCTCTCAAAAATTCAGTACTTTAGTATAGCTTCTGTAAGAATAAGCATGATTTTGTTGTGGTAGGAGGTACTGGGCCTATGTGTCTACAGAAATAAAATTCATATTTTTGCTGAGGTCTTGAAATGCATAATATAATAACAATCTCTCTGTGTGTATGGCTATAAATTCATGCTTACTTGGTAGGCTGTGATAACTCCCCCAATATACCTTCTATATAGGAAGGGCCCTATAAATATGTATACATGTTTTTCTGTGAATTGAAGGCTAGAAAACTATTTTCAATGCAGGGCTACTAGTTCTTTGTTCTTGACTGAGATCTCCAGGGTCCTGTGGCTTAATTTATAGTCCTATCAATACTTAAACATGAAAAACAATGGGTTTTAACTAGAGGCAAAGCCCTCTGAATTGGGAAGATTACTCTTCACCATTCTCAAATACAGGTTTCCTGTTACCTTGGCAGTATTTTGCTAGACAAAACCGGTCTTTTCTCCTTGAAGTAATCACAACTGGTATAAGGGCATGCATCTGTCTCACACACTGAGATTCTAATCTATAACCAAGAGAGATGGAAAGCTCTTGTATAATTTGTATAGTGTGGGTTATAAGGGAAGTTGCATATTAATATATTTTACGCTCCTTTTTTCTTTTTTGGGATGGGCACCAGAAAGGAACTGGGTTCAATCAGTGCTGATCGTTGACTAATTACTCAGCTAAAATTTTTATGAATCATCATTGATTAATTTGGTGTTCTACTCTTCCCAGACTTGGGCGTTAAGTTTTCACAGATAATTAGTTGTTAAATACATTTTATGCCTATTTTTTGTTTAAATGGTGTATTGAGAAAGGACATTTAAAACATTATGGTTTTTTGGGGAAAAAAATAGGTTACTACAGTGCCTAAAACTATGGCAGCATTTAAGCCTCATGATCATCCCTATGATGTAAAATGGGTTCGAAGATGGAGAACTTTCAGTTTGGATTTGCAGAAGACAGCTGGGCAAACAAAGAGGACCAAAGCATTTTCGAAGATTCTTGCAAAATAAACAATTTGTACAGTACAGATACTAGAATAATTAACATGATATTCCATGAAATATTGGAAGATTATAGAAAATATTGGCCTTCATCAAAACTGGCATAATAAATACCTTGAATGCAGAAAGGTGAATTGTGTTGTTTAAGTTCAGAGGTGAAAAGTCTTGCTGTCTTGTAACAGATTTCAGGAACTGTCAGGGAAGGCTTTTAAATAGGGAAAATGTTATTATATTTAATTCCAAGGAATATTCCTTGGAAAAGTTAGATATTAGAAGGGGATATTCATATTAGAACATGAATATTGGAATATGAACAGTACATTCCTTTTATTTTGAAGTATGTCTGATTTTATTTAGTCCTTCAGTTATTGAGTAGCTACAGTTAAGATATTTAAACTTTCCTAAACAACTTGAGCATTAACACTTTTTATAATACCATACATTATTTCCAATATAGAAGTGTCGTTAACATCCAAAAGATGCTGGTAGGTTATCAGTAGAGTAATTACCCTGTTTCCCCCAAAATAAGACAACCCCTGATAATAAGCCCAATCGGGCTTTTGAGTGCATGGCAATAAGGCCAAGCGCTTATTTCAGGGTTCAAAAAAAATATAAGACAGGGTCTTATTTTCGGGGAAACACGATATCATTGTGCTTCAGTTCCATTTGATTTTTCTGGTTTGCTGCTTACATGTTTACATTTTCTGAATAAATAAATTTGCTGCCTACCCCCTTAATGATTTTGGACACCTTATAGTTAAAAAGATCTATATACATGTGGTTTTAGGTTTCTGTTAAAGTTATATTTGCTTGAAACTCCCTTTAAATTAGGCCATAGTCCACTAACTTACATGTAATACAATATGTTTAAAGTACAGGTTGTTCTGGACTTACAATTACATTTGGGACCAGAATCTCAGTTGTTGAGTGAAGCAGTCGTTAAATGTGATGTCACATGACTGATTTGCCAATGATCACAAGTCTGGCATTCCTCATTGCAGTTGTTAAGTGATCTTACCTGTTATTAAGCAGACAGATAACCAGGTAAGGAGTGGGAATTACCTCAGGGAGCTGCCACAGTCCATTTTTGAATGTCTCTCCGCTCAGAAGCTGAAAATCCTCCTTGTCAAAACCAGGATTTTTCAGCCTCTGAGAGGAGAGCTACTTGTGTGCGGCCTGCACTGGAACTTCTCACTCCCCCCCACCCCAAGGCATCCTGCACTTCTTATTTACTGTGATTCCTCTCTGATCAGCAACTGAAAATCCTACTTGGATTTCAACTCCCTCTTGCCTCTATTCCCTACCAAAGGAATTCAGCTCTATGCCTGCTTGGATTTCAGCAGAAAACTCTTTCTGCCAGCAGCCAACAGGCACAGAGTTCTTTCAACCAGCCCCAGAGGCCAGAGGGAGTTCTCTCTGCAGGTGGCAACAGCTTGCAACTTTTCCTGCCGGCTTCCCCAATGACTTTCTGGGGAAACCGGCAGAGAAACTAGCAAATCACGATCACATGATTGCGGGGTGCTTGGCTAAATGCAAATAGGTTGCAAAGCACTCAGATCATGATCACGGGGTGGTGGTGTGATGTGATGTTTTGTAATAGTTGGAAGTTCTTTACTGGCCATAAAGCACCTTTTCCGAGGCTGTCTTTAATTTGAATTGTTAAGTGAAATTGGAAGGCAAGGCCTATCTTTATTGCACAAGTCCTTGTCGTAGCTGGAATTATTTTTTATGGTTCTTTTTATTTTTCTATTGGTTAGAATGGGAAAACTCAACTTCCAAAATGTTTACTGGAAGATTGTTTAACAGTTACACACATGAACAACAGGTTTTGGAAGTTTGTGATAAATTCTCACTGTGTTACGTAAGCTGAACTGCAAATATCACGGGGTTTTCCAAATAAATTTATTCTCAGTATAAGTTTGCTAGGCTAGTATTAATCAGTAGAATAAAACAGTCACCTATTGAAGCCTAACACCTAATATTCATTCTCAATCACGAAGATTTCTGAAACCAGATCTGATGCCAGATCTGACTAAAACTTTCCAGAAAGTCAAGATTGCTAATTAACAGTGTCAAAATATTTTCAATTTGATGTGTTTTGAATTCGAAACACTTTAAAGGTGAAAAAATATGTTTTGATCCTTTTGGAAACATCTTATCTAAGCTTTAGATTCTTCCAAAATGATCTATGTGTCCTGTCTTGAGATGAAAAAAATCTAGTCTTACATTCAAAATAGGGTGTTTCCCATGCTCTTTTAGAAAATAATCATTATTAAATTTATTTGTCACCTATCTCTCCATGAGGCTACTCTAGGCAGCTCGCAATCATAAAAAAACGAAGAAATAAAAAAAGTTTAAATAACCGAAAGTAAAATAATAGAATAATAAAATAAACAATGCTGTGATTATGGACTGAGTTACTGCTGGCATGGTTCTCCCCTGGTGTTAGCTGTTCCAGTTATAAAATGGATAATTTTGTAAAGAATGTTCACAAAAGGGCAGAGGTTTCCTTTCTGTACTTTTCTTTTTTTTTTATTCTTGGCTTTTAGCTTTGCATGAAAGAGATGTCGTAACAGTTTGCCATGTTTGTGGGGATTAAGGATTGTTCAGTGTTACATTCTTACCGGTTAGCCCAAATTTGAGATTTATTGTTACCTTTTAACATGGATAAAGTTCACAGTTTTTTATGCTTCCACATTTATCATAATATCTGATGTTATACTAATTCAGTTAAAGTTAATATCAGATTGGCTAACTCACCCTTCTCATTTGCAGTTTGATTAAAACACATTTCATACCTTTGCTCTGATCTGAAGCACCCCAATTCAGATTTTTTCTCCTCTTTCTCATATAATTGTCACAATTCCCAACGTTGTCCACTATATACCGTGTTTCCCCGAAAATAAGACAGGGGCTTATATTTTTTTGACCCCCCAAATATGGCCTCGGCCTTATTATCGGGGGGGGCTTATTATTTTGGGGGTGCAGTAGGCAGCGAGCGTGGGTCTGCATGTCCCATCGCCGCTGCCTCGCCTCCCCTCCCTGCCGCCACCGCCTCGTGGAGCAGGACTCAGTAAGGCTTGTTGTGCCGTTGCATGCACGAACTGCAGGACTGCCGCAAACTTCATCATACTGGCACAGCTGGGGTCCTTCTGCCGTTGGTGCATGCAACGGCACAACAGGCCTTGCAGAGTCCTGCTCCACGAGGCAGCGGCGGTGGCGGGACGAGTCTCA
>QLTV01003266.1:688773-711917 GCA_003457575.1 Thermophis baileyi
TCAGTTCAGACGAATCTGTTCCTTCTACTGAAACACCAGTTAAAGGGAAAAGAGGCAAAAAAACGGAGGAAAAGATTTACAGATGGGATTAGGAAAACACAAGTAAGGGAAGCTGCCTGTTTCTCCCATGGCCAGTTCTATGTGGCATGCTCCAGAGTCACTTCACCTGACAGCCTGGTCATCCTCCAGCCAGAGAGCAAAACCAGGAATGTTGTTTACAGGGAGGTCCTGAGCAATTCATCTGAGGGACGAATTGAAAGTCTATGCTATGCAAACAATGTCTTCATCTTTTAACAGAAACTTAGCTTACCATCTCTAACGAAATAGTACAGTCCCTTTTTTAACTACTCATTCATTTTCAAGCTTTAAGTGTCAATTTATCAAGCCCCATCACATAGTTTTGTAGCGAAGCACAGGTATCAGCTGGTGGTAAAATAGAATCATTAAAGAAAGGATGCAAAAGGCAGGACAACCTGAAATGCGGATGACAAAAATCAAAATACTTTTTTGAATTATTTTAAATAATTCAATAACATTGTTGAATTGTCCCATGGCGAGCTGACCACGGTGAACTGGCCATGGTGAATTGGCAGCGATAAGTTGGCCGCGGCAAGTTGTCCCGTTCCCATTGAGCCTCAGTGGCGCAGTGGTTAGAGTGCAGTACTGCAGGCCACTTCTGCTGACTGCCGGCTGCCTGCAGTTTGGCAGTTTGAATCTCACCAGGCTCAAGGTTGACTCAGCCTTTCATCCTTCCGAGGTGGGTAAAATGAGGACCCAGATTGTTTGGGGGCAATAGGCTGACTCTGTGAACCGCTTAGAGAGGGCCGTAAAGGACTGTGAAGCGGTATATAAGTCTAAGTGCTATTGCTATTCTGAATCTAGGCGCTCTGAACAGCTTCACTTGCTAGCAGCCCCGAGGCTGGGCCAGAAGTGGGGAGCCAGCTCTTCATCCCTAGTACCACTGTTGCCTCTCAAAAAGGCCACCTTGTACTGTTTGCACCACACGAGAACAGGGCCTGCTTTCGAGAATAGTTGTGGCATGTTGATGAACCCCAAAACCTTGGGCTGTGTCACCTTTGAGAGATTCACCGTCCCTGGACTAGGGTGTGGAAATCAGGTATTTGAGACCCCAATGGACATGTCCCCATAGTCACCAGCAGCAAAGCTCTCTCAACTGTTAATTTTGAATCATAATCTCATTTGCAGGATATCTAGGCCACTCCAGTCAGCCGTTTGGACACAGCGCCACTCCCTTAATCTGACTTAGAGTTGAAATCCATACCTGAGAGTCCAAAGTTAAATCCAGGACCACACAGTCTTATTATTAAGCAGGGCTTTGGGGCATTCCTGTTGCATGCATTAAGCTGAACCGATTGTCAGGGTTCCAAATAGCATCCAAAATTAAATCAGAGTCCAAGGTAAAGGATTCCTCAAAGTTCCAATTTATTAATAGAGGCATGTTGGCACATCTGGGTGAAACCCGAATCTGAAGTCCCCTGGGTTTCTCCACCCAGTTGAAAGTTCCAGCCCTAGGCCCCACACCCCCAAGTCCATCACGTTGTCCAATCTTCAATTGCCATGCTGGCAGAGTCCACCCATCTCCTTCCGTGCAGGTGCAGAGACAAAGGATGACCTTGGCTTCCTAGAAAGAATTTGTTATGGCTACATACTAACAACCTCATACAATCCCCCCTCCCATTTTCCCACAGTAGAAAATGCATAATCAAATAGTATAAATTGTGGCAGACCTAAGATCCCAAATAAAATGGCTTCGGCCTGACACCGATGTCTACAATGTCTTTATATGTCATGTGCTAGAACTCTTCTGAAGGTTGCTAACTCTGCTTTTTAAAAATGTCTTTCAGATTCTCAATGGCTTCTAAGAAGTCGGGGTCTGATTTTCACGGTAAGTGAACGGCCAGGGCTGGATCTGTGTTACCCATCTGGATGTAGTTTCTCCCTGGTTATTCAATGAAGGATTCTGACCATAGGATTTAACTATTCATGGAAACTTAATAGGCTTTAGAAATAGTCCTCGCCTTACGACCACAACTCGAGCCCCAATTTTCCTTTGCTAAGCAAGAGAGTTGTTAAGCGAGTTTTGCCCGATTTATCACCTTTCTTGCCAAACCTGTTGAGTGACTCACTGCAGGGGTTAAGTCAGTAACACGGTTGTTAAAATGAATCTGGCTCCCCGTTGACTGTGCTTGTCAGAAAGTCGCAAAAGGTGATCGGTCACATGACCCAGGGACACGACAACTCTCACAAATACAGGTCAGTTGCCAAGCTTGCAAATTTTGACCACACGACTGCAGGGATGCTACAATGGTCGTAAGCATGAAAAATGGTCATGTGGCTTTTTTCAGTGCCGTTGTAAGCCTAAGTCGTCACTAAGCGAATGGTTGTAAGTCAAGGACTTACTGCATACTGAAGCAGTGGCAGTTTTGCAGATGTGCAAGTTGGCAAAGCAATTTACAACCCTTTGAAAACGAGGAGTTCAAGATTTGAGAGAGCCAGTGAGGATAGGGAGCAGCTCAAGCCAGATAAATTGGTCAGTTGAATCCAAACACTCTGGAGAATGAACTTCTTCTTTTTTTTTTTTTTTTTTTTTTTTTTTTTTTTTTTTACACTTCCTGAGACGGGACCGAGAAACAGAATGGGCCTGCCTTTGAAGTGGTAATAATACTCATTTTGTATTACAGCTGGAACAAGAGTTCAGTCTGGCTGAGCTTAACCTTCGTAATGGCATCGTAATAAGCATCCTTAGTCTGGGGTGGGAGTCTGGAAAAAGCAGGAGAAAATATTGTGATTTAATAAGTTATCGCTTAAAGCAGGGGTGTCAAACTCAAGGCCTGGGGGCCGAATCCGGCCCGTGGGGTGCTTAGATCTGGCCCACGGGGCTGCCCTGGAAACAGCAAAGGACTGGCCGGTGGTGCCTCTGCCAGTGAAAACGGAGCTCCGTTTTCACTGGCAGAGGGTTGCAGGAGGCTGTTGCGGCCGAAATTGGAGCTCGCGAGGGCCGCTCAGCCAAAACCTGAGCTCGGGAGCCCGTTTTCGCTGGCAGAGCGCTCAGGCCGCCACAGGCGCCCCCGACATGAGTGACGTCAAGCTGGCCATGCCCACCCTGGCCACGCCTACCCCGGCCCCCCGAGGTCAAACACAACCCTGATGTGGCCCTCAATGAAATTGAGTTTGACACCCCTGGCTTAAAGCATCATGAACGCTTGAGGCCTGGGAAAGCAAAGGAGAGAAATACAGGCCACATATCTATGCTTGTTCTGGAGAGAATTTATTTATTAAGAACATATATATGGCTGCCCAACTCACTCACAGTGACTCTGGGTAGCTTATTGAAATACAACCCAGGATACAAAAAGCAATAAACTCCCACCCCTCTGGTGATGACAGTAAATGTTTTATTGTCATTGCTCTCTTATGGAAGGCCAGTCTCCAGAATAGAAAACCGTACAACTGCTGTGCCCTGTGAAGAATTCTTTGTGGTGTAAAATTCTCTATAACTTATCTCTAGTATTAGACATTTGGTGGGAACTTGTGTTCCCAAAAGGAATCAAAATGTTGGACAAGGCCAGATTTCCTTAACACAGCTAAGAATTCTAGAAGTTGTGATCCCAGCACACTTTGAAGGCTGACTTAGATGATGGTTCTCTTTGCAATTGTTTTGTGCCTTCTAGTCTTAACACAGGGTAGAATCAAGATCACATAAAGTGTTAGTACCACTTTATAAGGCCTTGGGAAGACCACACTTGGGATGCTACATCCAGTTTTGGTCACCACAATATAAAAAAGATGTTGAGACTCTAGAAAAAGTGCAGAGGAGAGCAACCAGGATGATTAGGGGACTGGAGACTAAAACATACGATGAATGGTTGCAGGAACTGGGCATGGCTAGTCTAGTGAAGAGAAAGACCAGGGGAGACATGATAGCAGTCTTCCAATATTTGAGGGGCTGCCACAGAGAGGAGGGGGTCATGCTATTCTCCAAGGCACCCGAAGGACAGACAAGGAATAGTGGATGGAAACTGATCAAGGAGAGATTCAACCTGGAAATAAGGAGGAATTTTCTGACAGTGAGAACTATCAACCAGTGGAACAGAAGTTGCCTTCAGAAGTTGTGAGAGCTTCAGCACTGGAGGCTGGGGGTGGACTAGATGCCTTCAGAAATTGTGGGAGCTTCATCACTGGAAGCTTTCAAGAAGAGACTGAACTGCCATCTGTCAGCAATGGTGTAGGGTCTCCTGCTTGGGCGGGGGGTTGGACTAGATGACCTACAAGGTACCTAGAAATAAGGAAACATTTCCTGACAGAGAGAACAATCTTATCAGTGGAACAGCTTGCCTCCAGAAGTTGTGGGTGCTCCAACACTGGAGGTTTTCAAGAAGAGATTGGACAGCCATTTGTCTGAAATGGTATAGGGTCTCCTGCTTGAACGGGGGGTTGGACTAGAAGATCTCCAAGGTCCCTTCCAACTCTGTTATTCTTTTCTGTTCAGTCAGTGTTGACTCCTAGCAATTGCCTGGACAAGTCCCTGCAGGTTTTTTTTTGCCAGGGGTTTCAGAAATATGTTGTCCTTGTCTCTTCCTTAGGGCTGAGAGAGTGACTGGCTCTAGGTCGCCCAGCTGGCTTTGTCCCTCAGGCGAGCCTAGAACTCACAGTCTCCCAGTTTGAGCCCTGATGCCTTCACCAGACTCCAGACTGGCTCTCAGCGTGCTCTAGACTGAGTCAAAGGTTTTAAGCATTATACTACACTGAGCAAACTGGTTAAGTAGGAGATCCATGTTGATCAATAGCTGCTAAATCACAGTCCGACTTCTTCCTTCCAGGGCCCTTCAGTTACCTTGATGATGTTCCATTCAAGATAGGAGAAAAGTTCAGAAGACCAGCGAAAGTTGGCCTCCCCATTGGTTTCTATTTGCCAGACTCTCCACAACTGATAAGGGAAGCCCAGGTGAGTCATAAATTCTGGAAATTTTTTTAAATAAATGATACTTTAACCTGTTTAATCTGCTGAATCGCAATTAACATGATAAGGAACATATACCGGTAGTACATTATAGTTCCTAACTCGTGTCTCTGATGAAACTCACCTCAGTTTAAAGCTCTTCTCTTGTTGACCTCGTTGGGTTGATTCCTTCTGGTCCCTTAAAACAGAACTGCTTCGATTTGTTTGCACGTCTGTGTTGTTTGTAGAAGCCAAATAACAAAACAACAGCTCTGCAGTTCAAGTTGTCAGTACCTCTTTGTTAATCATCAGGGAGAACTTATGCGGAAGTTGCAGTCAAAGGAACAGATCCTCTCTCTCTTTTTTTGAAGTTCCTCTTCTTTTGAAGATTTTAGATTGGTAGACAAATGTTCCGATATGTCCTCACAGCCAAGGTGTTTTGACTTCAGACTTAGCTTTTGCAGAAGTCATCTTAATAAGGGCTCCTTATTTGGCTCTCAATAAACTACCCAAAAGGAGCTGATGGTGCATTTATCAATAGGTGCTTTTCCTTTAGAGGAAATATCTTAGCTTTTGGAGTACTCCAGTATGTGGGGTCCTTGGTGCTCTCTGAGCTTGGTTGTTTTCTTGCAGACATTTCACAATACAGCTGGGTAATATCATCAGTGTTAGAAGGGAGGGGGGTTGCTCTTATTTTATATACTAACTAGCTGATAACCCGTCGTTGCCTGGGTATTTATAGACGTCGAAGCCTTTGTCTGACAGGGAGCCATTGGGAGAGGCCTTTCTTCTCCCTACTCCCATGCCCATCATCCCTGCCCTCTCCCTTCCTCCTCCCATGCGCTCCTCTTTCCCGCCCTTTCTACGATCCTGGCACCAAATCCACCAGGGGCGCCTTCTGCCAGGAGAAGGGAACATCAGGTGCTTCCCCATTGGTCCAGTGGAGGGCGAACGTCACAGCTGGCTTTCCAGAGGAAGCTGCGACGGAAGTGACATCACAAACAATTGCCGCTCTAGGATGCCGCACTCGTTCTCCTTAATGACCCGGGTGTTCCAGAGTTATGTTGGAACACACACACACACACACACACACACACACACACACACACCCTCTGAGGGGTGCCGCTCAGGACACCACACTCGCTCTCCTTAACAGCCCAGGCGTTCCAGAGTTGTGCTGGAACACAGACACACACACACACACCGAGGGGTGCTAGGGGTGTCTTACACACACACCCCCCCCAGTATTTGTTTCCAGAGGGTAAACAAATCTGTGTACCAAGTTTGGTTGCTCGAGCCGTTCCAGAGTTATGCTGGAAAATACACACACACATCCATTTAGATATATATATAGATATATAAAAATGAGAGCAAATCCCATTCCCTTCTAGCACTGATGTTGTTATCTACTTTGGTAATGAAATGTCTGCAAGAAAACAATGAAGCTTGGAAAGCACCAAGGACCCCATGCTCATTGTCCTCCTCCTCCCTCTCCCTCTCCTTTTCCTCCTCCTCCTCCTCCCTTTCTCCTTTTCCTCCTCCCTCCCTCCCTCTCCTTTTTTCCTCCTCCTCCTCCTCTCTCTTTTCCTCCTCCTCTTTTCCTCCTCCTCCTCCTCCTCCTCCTCTCTTTTCCTCCTCCTCCTCCCTCTCTCTAATTTTCTTCATCTTCCTCCTCCGCTTCCATCTCCACCATCACCACTCCTCCTCCATTCCACAAACCTCTGCAAGGAAAACCACAAACAGCTGCAAGAAAAAACACCAATCTTAGGGTCCCCCAAGGACCCCCACCGTTGTACCCCAAGTACAAAATCTTCTCTTTGGTTGATTCTCCAGTCTCTTACCACGATTTCTTTCTCTCTCCTCAGTATGACTTCTCTCTCGAAAGGAAAACGATCGAGTGGGCCGAGAACATTAAAAGGATCCAAGCTGTCCAGCAAGAAATGGAGCGGAAAGCCAAGGAGACCCTGGCCAATGTGAAAAGGGCCTCGGAGGAACACCTGCCTGAGGGTTGCGGCCCGGGAGCTGCCCTGCCTCTCCCCATCAACCCCATCCTGGCCGGCATGCACCACAACTCCATCCTCACTCCCACCCCGGCCAACAGCAGCGCTTTGAAGCAAAAAGTCTTGAGTCCCCCCCACTCCAAGGCCGACTTCAACCCAGCGGACTTCGAGTGCGAAGAAGACCCCTTTGACAAGTTGGAGCTGAAGACCCTGGATGACAGGGAAGAACTGAAGAACATCCTCCAGATCCACGTTGACACCACGCGGCCGATCATGGCCCAACTGCTGGACAGCGGCTTGCCCAAAGTGGCGCCTCCGTCGGTCCTGCAAGACCAGGAGGTCTTGGCCTCTTTGGAAAGGGCGGCTTTGGACCTCAAGCCCCTCCACAAACCCAACGGTCTCGTCACTTTGCCCCAGCTGGGCAGGTGCGAGAAGATGTCCCTCTCGCCCGTGACGTCGGTCAGTAACATCAAGTCCCTCTCCTTCCCGAAGCTGGATTTGGACGAGAGCGACTTGCAGGCGGCAAGGCTAGTGAACACCTACCGGGTGCACAACGGCACTTTCCTGGGCGCTTTACCGGACAAAGCCAGTGAACTGAACGGACACCACGGGATCGGGGCTCCCACCTTCGGCGTGGACCCCGGCCTAGACACGCGAACATTATCCTCCGTGTCCAGAGGTCCTTCCCAGCCCACCTCCGTAGCATGTACAGAAGACATTCCGGCTCTCACTACAGCCACAGCGGTAAGCGCTGCGCAACAGAGGAAGTGCGCTTCGGGGGGGGGTTAGAGCATGAGCTTCGATGAGAAGAAGAGGAGGTCGTGATGGTGGGGGCTGTATATTTTTCTCTTTCACAATTTTTATTTTGTTCAAAAGATTAAGATCCAAGGGGGGGGGGGGGAATCAAACAGACACAGAACAAAACTAAACAAAAACAATATATTTGTGGCTGTTTTGTACTAAATACCACTTTATAATGCCTTGGTAAGGCCACACTTGGAATACAGCATCCAGTTTTGGTCGCCACGATGTAAAAAAGATGTTGAGACTCTAGAAAGAGTGCAGAGAAGAGCAACAAAGATGATTAGGGGACTGGAGGCTAAAACATATGAAGAACGGTTGCAGGATCTGGGTATGTCTAGTCTGATGAAAAGAAGGGGTGACATGATAGCAGTGTTCTGATATCTCGGGGGGCTGCCACAAAGAGGAGGGGGTCACACTATTCTCCAAAGCACCTGGGGGTAGAACAAGAAGCAATGGGTGGAAACTAATCGAGGAGAGAAGCAATTTAGAACTAAGGAGAAATTTCCTGACAGTTAGAACAATTAATCAGCAGAACAAATTGCCTCCAGAAGTTGTGAATGCTCCAACACTGGAAGTTTTTAAGAAGAGACTGGACAACCATTTGTCTGAAATGGTATGTAGGGTTTCCTGCCTAAGCAAGGGGTTGGACTAGAAGACCTCCAAGGTCCCTTCCAACTCTGTTATTCTAAAAAGTATGATCTTTCAAAATTTAGGTATAAATAAAGCCATGTTCCCTAATCTGGACCGATTTTTGGAAGGCAGAAATTGGGTGATGGAATACAGATAATCCTCGACTTACAATTCGTTTAGTGACCGAAGTTACAATGGCACTGAACATTACCCACCCAAAGCCCAGTTTCACACCTGCAGTTGGAAGGAGGGCAGAGGAAGGCAGCTAAAATAGTGGACTCAACATTTTCCATATGGATAAAAAGGATAATTTTTAATTATCCCTAGCATATGTCAGCCTTTTTTTTTTATGGTGAATGGACATCCTATCGACCCCTTTATTGAACTGTTTACCGTTAGTTCCAGATCTCCTTCATCAGTCAGCTCTCTTAGCTCTGATCCTGTTTGTACAGGATCAGAGCTAACGGTTACAACCGCACTTATTTTTGGTTCCTTTGTAACTTCGAACTGTCACTAAGCGAATAGTTGTAAGTTGAAGATCACTTGGAACAATTTGGTATCAATCAGCAAACTTGGTCATCTCCGATTCCAGGTGGTTTGTAAGTACAGGTAGCCCTCGACTTACAACGGTTCATTTAGTGACCGTTCGGAGTTACAATGGTAGTGACTTATGACCGTTTTTTCACACTTACAACCCTTGCAGCATCCCTGTGGCCATGTAACCAAAATTCAGATGCTGGCTGGGGAATTCTGGGAATTGAAGTCCATGGAGTTTCAAGTTGCCAAGAACAAGAAATACTGGTGCCCATATACCTTCCTGCATGGGAAGTAGTAATTGCTGAGTTAGCCCAACCCCTGCAGTGAAGGGAGAGTGGCTCTATTTTCCTGCAGAGCCTGCGTCAATTAAACCCTAATCCTGCGGGTCTTGTGGGAGTTATTTTTATTAACGCCGCTTCTTTGAAACGTGGGTTTTGCCCCTGCGGGCTTGGTCTAGCGGTTTTATCTTGTGAAGCTTTTTCTGTGGGCTTTTTATGCTTTGGTATGAAGACCTGGGCAAACTTGGGACTGTGTGGAGCCGTGGTGGCGCACTGGTTAGAATGCTGTATTGCAGGCTAATTCTGCCGACTGCTAGGAATTTGATCCTGCCCGGCTCAAGGTGGACTCAGCCTTCCATCCTTCCGCGGTCAGTAAAATGAGGACCCAGATTGTTGGGGGCAATAGGCTGGCTCTGTAAACCACGTAAGGCTGTAAAGCACTGTGAAGCGGTATATAAGTGCTATTGCTAAGGTCTGTCTGTGTCTGTCTGCATCCATCCATCCCGAAAATAAGCCCTAGCCTGGTTTTTAAGCGTGTGCCTAATATAAGCCCTACCCCAAAAATAAGCCCTAGTGGAGGGGGGCATGGCCAGCACAGGAGGCGGTGAGGGTGCATGGGCCGACAGTGTCTGTCAGCAGCCGCAGCCCGTGCAGCGCATGTGTGTTGATTACCTGTCCAAGCAGCAGGCGGGGGGGGGGAGGCACACGACCTGGAGGTGCCGCAAGAAAGCCGAGAGGTGGTGGGCTGGAGCGGTGGCCGGCCGCGAGAGGCTTGTCTTCGCGACTCTCAGCTTGCCTTCCGTCCCTCGCCTCTGCCTCCATCTGCTGCCAGTGCCAACGCGCGAAGACGAGCCTCCCATGGCCACCCGCCTGCTCCAGCCCACCGACTTGGCTTTCCTGCGGCCTGTGTGGTGCGTCCGGATCGCCTGCCTCCTCCCCCCCCCCGGCACCTCTGGCTCCGTCTGCTGCTTGGACAGGAAATCAACTCACCTGCACTGCATGGGCTACGCACCTCAGTGCGCCATTCAAGAGATCGGCGGGCTGCAGCTGCAGTTGGATACCATCTATCCCTGCGCGCTTGCTGCAGTGTGGGGCACCCAGCTGGGCTGATCACCCTGAAAGCATGTTTCCCCAAAAATAAGCCCTAGTGCTTATTTTGGAGCCTCAAAAAATATAAGACCGGGTCTTATTTTCGAGAAAACACGCTACTTTTAGAAAGCAAGTCAGCAGCTGAAAGCTAACATCAGGTTTTTAGTTCTACATTGATGCAAGTTTTATTTTTTTCAAAGCCGAACGTTTTATGAACTCTCAAGCGCTTTCAAATGGTTTTCTGAGAAGCTCAGCCTCAGGCCTGTAAAATGTTTTCTGGTTGTTACCCTTTTAAGTTTGAGCTCATGACCATTTTTGGGGGTGGGGAGGCAATGGACAAGCTGACTGTGAAGTTTCCGAAAGATGCCCTAATTAATTCATGAGTCACGAGCCAAACTCCAAAAGAAATATAGCGATTTATTAGGAGCGACATTTCGGCAATAATCAGATGCAGTCAGAACTGAGCTCACGCAGTCTACGTGCCCTCATGACCCTGTTTCTCCCCCCTTGTCACTGGACATGCCATAAATCACATGCTCCAATGAACCACGGTGGAGGGCTGTGAACCCCACACCCCTCCTTCTGACGCCGGTAACCTAGGACACAATCAGTAAAAGAAACATTTGTGGAATGTAGTTTCAGTTAATACAATCAGCCACTCCGTCAGTTCTCCCCCCTCCCCCCTCCTTCTTATGGCAACCGGAAAGCTTTGCAAGTTGACACTGACTGGACCTCAAACCAAGCTCTTCTCCCTTTTCGACTACTTTCACTTTAAAGATGCAAGGGAGATGAGCAGTTCCAAAATGTAGTGGATCAATAGATAAGTAGATGAATTGTCAGGCGGAAGAGAGAGGTTGGGGGTGTTACTTGGAACCCTGACATTGGGGCCAGGGTATAGTCCAAAAGCACTGCAAGTTTATTTCATGCTACCTCTACAAGCACCTGATCTACTAACGGGCAATGCGAATTGGCGCCAGATAAGAGTCAGTGGAATTCAAGGTGGGCTGGACTTAGATATCTTATGGGAGTGAAGGGACTCGAGACTTATGACATGCTTGACCCCTCCCTCGGGCTCAGCCTGGTCCTGTCCTACAGAGATGGATGAATAGATAGATAGATGCAGAGAGAAGAGCTGAAGAGAGAAGAGGTAGATTATCAGAGTTTGTTGCAGAAAATTAAATCCAGAAAGCACCCACAGGTAGACTGATGCAGAAACGTCTTTATATACAAGAATAACAGATGAGTATTTACAATACCAATGTAGATTCTTCTTCAAGCAGTTACAAGCAAATACACAGGCAGGAGAGAACAGTTAGCTTCATTTCAGAGTTCAGAGTGGGCTGAGCCACGCCCAGCCTTCTAGCTTCAGTTTCGATTCTCTGCACAGACTCAGATGTGTTTAGCTCCCATTGGCTGACTTAGTTGCTATGCCTATTCATTGGCTGACCTTGTTACCATTGGCTCTCCCAGTTCATGAATAATCTGACAAGATATAGTTAGAAGAGATAGGTAGATAGATAATAGATGACAAATAGATAAAATATAAGTAGGTAGGTAGATGATAGACGATGGATGGATGGAGATAGAAGAGATAGGTAGACAGACAGGTAGATGAGATAGATAAGGTAGATAGAGGTAGGTAGGTGGATGGATCGATGGAGAGAAATGATAGGGATGGATAGAGAGAGAGAGATACAGAGATGAATGGATGGATGGATGGAGATAGAAGAGATAGTTTGGATAGATAGGTGGAGACAGAAGAGATAAATAGAAGAAATAGGTAGACAGTAGACAGATGAGAGAGATAGATAGATAGATAGATAGATGATAGATAGATAGATAGATAGATAGATAAGATAGAATGAATGAATGAACGAATGAATGCATGCATGAATGAATGAATGCCTGGCTGAAGGCTTCCACTTTGACTGAGGGGCAGCGCCAGTGTTCTGCCTTCCCCTCAAATGTTCCCCTTCTTTACCTTCCATTAGGTAACTCACCAAAGTTTCCTCACCTCTCAAGTGCCCAAGACCAGCAGCAGCTGTGCAAAAGGGCCCGGCAGCTTCTCCTATGGGGACATGCTGCAGGCCCTGTCCTCCAGAGAACTGGAGTGTCTTGAAATCATCGTGGGCATGGGCTATTCGTACGAAGATGTCTTAAAAGCGATGAAGAGGAAGGGGCAGGGCATGGAACAGGTAAGAGGAAGATCATGTTCTGCCCATCATGCATCTGGGTGGGGAAAGGGAGCAAGGGATAATACCCAGGTCAACCTTGGCTGTAGTTTGAGTGTTCAGAGGCCCCGTTGGTTCCTTGTCGTTTTGGAGTCGCCTCGTGGTGTTTACAGGATTGTGTTTGTGTTACGGCAGAGAAAAGACGAACAGTGGCTCAAGAACTTATGGAGCTTTGATGGAGGGAGGGGAAGCCTGGGAGAATACAGGTATCCCTCCACTTACAACAGTTCAAAGTTACTATGGCCCTGGAAAAAGTGACACGATCGTTTTTCACAGTTATGACCATTGCAGCATCCCCATGATCCTGTGATCAAAATTCAGATGCTTGGCAACTGACTCATATTTATGACCGTTGCCGTGTCCCAGAGTCATGTGATCCCCTTTTGCAACCTTCCAACAAGCAAAGTCAATGGGGAAGCCAGATTCAGTGAACAACCTTGTCACTAAATTAACTGCAATTAGCAATAGAAATGTTGGCCTCAATTGTGGTTGTATGTTGTGCGCTACCTGTAGAATATGAACATGGGGCAGTATCCATCTTTGTATCTAAACAACCACCAGGCATGACGAGACTCTTAAGTTTCAAAAACATTTCATGGAAAACAACATGGGGTGAGTCAAGTGGTCTAGTGGTTAAGATGATGAACTAGAAACTAGGAGACGGTGAGTTCTAGTCCTGCCTTAGCCATGAAAGCTGGCTGGGGAATTTGGGGTCAGTCACCAGGAGACAGGGAGTTCCAGTCCTGCCTTAGGCATGAAAGTTGGTTGGGTGTGTCTGAGCCAGTCACCAGGAGACAGGGAGTTCTAGTCTCGCCTTAGGCATGAAAACCAGGTGGATGACCTTGAGCCAGTCCCCCTCTCTCAGCTCACCTCACCTCACCGGGTGGTTATGGTAGGGAAAATAGAAGGAAGGAGTATTAGCTATGTTCACCGGCTTGAGTTATTTATAAATATAATAAAAGGTGGGATATAAATTAAACAGATAGTAAGCTAAGATAGCTAGTCCTTGCCTTCAATCACAATTGAGCCCAAAATTTCTGTTCTTAAGTGAGATATTTGTTAAGTGAGTTTTGCCCCATTTTACGACCTTTCTTGCCAGTTGTTAAGTGAATCACTGCAATCATTAAATTAATGACATGGTTGTTAGGTGAATCTGGCTTCCCCATTGACTTTGCTTGTGAGAAGGTCGCAAAAGGGGATCACCTGGCTCCAGGACACTGTCATAAATCTGAGTCAATTACCAAGCATCTAGATTTTGATCATATGATCACGGGGATGCTGCAAAGGTCATAACTCTGAAAAACGGTCATAAGTCACATTTTTTCAGTGCCGCTGTAACTTTGAACAGTCACTAAACGAACTGTTGTTAAGTCGAAGACTAATTGTACTTAAGTGACAACCAGAACAAGAATACCACTGAAAATGAAATTTGTGGGTAGCTGAAACCAGTTATTGATAGGACCAGGTGAGAAGATCTTGGTCAATTCGGGCAACTCAGCTCTAGAATAAAGTTGAAATTAGACTCGCAGAACAAACATTTGAACTCATTTCTCTCTGGATTCTCTCTCTAGATTCTCGAATACCTGGTTGTCCGTGGGCAACTCTGTGAGAAGGGCTTTGATCCGCTCCTGGTAGAAGCTGCTCTTGAAATGTATCAGTGCTCGGAAGAAAAGGTGAGCATTCATTGTTATAGCCATAGCACTTAGACTTATATGCCGCTTTACAGCCGTCTCTAAGCATTTTACAGAGTCAGCATTTTGGCCCCAACAATCTGGGTCCTCAATTAATTGATCTCGGAAGGATGGAAGGCTGAGTCAACCTTGAGCCGGTGAGAATCGAACTCCTGACAGTGAGCAGTGAGTTAGCCTGCAATACTGCATTCTAAGCAGTGCACCATCGTGGCAGGATGGACGGACGGACAGACAGACAGACAGACAGACAGACAAAACTTAGCAATAGCAGACTTATATACCGCTTCACGGTGCTTTACAGCCCTCTCTAAGCGGTTTACAGAGTCAGCCTCTTGCCCCCAGCAATCCAGGTCCTCACTTTACTGACCTCGGAAGGAGGGAAGGCTGAGTCAACCTTGAGCCGGTGAGAATCGAACTCCTGACAGTGAGCAGTGAGTTAGCCTGCAATACGACATTCTAACCACTGCGCCACCACAGCTCACTCTGGTTGTGATGTTGTTGAATCTCTGGAACGGGTTAGGGTGCTCGACACATGGTGTGGCTTCCACTGTAGCCATTGCTGGATTTGTGGCTTGTTTGTGTGTTCGTTTCTTATTAAGTTTATCAGGATATAAAATACAAAATGAAATGAAAATAGTGGGAAAATGGGAGAGGAAAAAGGGAAGGGAAAGAAGTGTAGGATAAAGATGGGGAAAGAAAGGAAAGCATTGATTTCAGATTCTTTTTAGCACAGGAGAAAAAAATAACATTGAAGCCTGAACTTTTCTACTTTTATATGCTAGCATTATAAAGACTGGAATTAAGGAGAAATCTCCTGACAGTTAAAACAATCAATCAGTGGAAAGGCTTCCCTTCAGAAGTTGTGAGTGCTCCAACACTGGAGGCTTTTAAGAAGAAATTGGACAGCCACCTGTCTGAAATGGTACAGGGTCTCCTGCTGGAGCAGAGGGTTGGACTAGAAGACCTCCAAGGTCCCTTCCAGCTCTTATTCTGATTGAATTGATTGACTTGTGGACTTCAACTTCCAGAATTCCTCATGCATGGCTGGCTGAGGAATTCTGGGAGTCCAAGTCCACAAGTCTTAAAGTTGCCAAGCTTGGACACTCCTGATGTACCATCTTTTTCACTGCCTCGGGCCCCTCTCAAAGCCAAAAGCTCCGTTACCCATGGAGACTCCGTAAACTATCTTGACAGCTTATATCCCCTTCCTTCCTCAGGCCATCGAGATTCTCCAGCTCATGAGCAAATTTCAAGAAATGGGCTTTGACCTGAAAGACATTAAAGAAGCTTTGTTATTACACAACAACGACCAGGACAACGCCCTGGAAGATTTAATGACCCGAGCAGGCGCCAGCTGAAAGGCACGAGCGGGGCAGCCCCTCGCTGCTTCTGGCCACCGGACCCCCCCTGCCATCGCCAGCCGGGTCTTCTCTGGTGCTGCGGGAAGGAGAATGCCACGAGGATCCTGCGTTCGAGATGCTGTCACAGCTGAAAGAGCCGGTCCCTTGCCACGCCCTCACTCCGGTCAGCTGTGCCCACCCACCCAAAAGAGAGTTCCAACCGCTTTCTTCGATTAAAGTTTTAAGTGCCCTTCCCCCCACGTTTGTTTCTTTGGGTAGGCCAGAGACTCCAGACTGAGTTGTGCAGACAAGTGTCAGGCTAGGTTTTTTTCCCCCTCCCAATTCCCCACCCCCACCCCAATTCCGTCCCTGACACCCCCCTTCCCCTTCCCTAGTCCCTTTGTACTGGACTCAGAGAAGCGTCAATCCGACTCTCGACCGTGAACTACTACGCTCAACTTCCTTACAACCGCTTTCATTTGTGTGCCTGCTCGTACCGCAAACGTTTTGAGACTCTTTTTTAAAAAATCAGTTTGATAGAAGTGCAATGGAAGAGTCAGTTTTACTCAAGGCGGGGAGGGTCGAAAGAAGGAACTTAGTAAACTTAGTGCAACACTGGTTCACTAATAGCCGTCGCGCGCCCCAGAGAAACTCTACGGCTTTTTCCAGCGCGGCAGCCCGTGCTGCTCGTGAATTTCTACCAGTTCCCCCCCCCTCCCAAAAAACAAGATAAGCTGTGAAATCTTTTGCCCCTCGGCTCTTCTGTCTATCTGACCTAGAGGTTTTTGGATCTGTCCCGCCCAAGCTGATCGTTGTCCTATTTAAGCCACGTCCTTCTGGAGAAATGAAGTGATGGTCAGTTTTTAACATAACCGTGTAAAATTGGCGACGGGTTGGGGGGTCTCTCTCTCTCAAGCACTTTCTTTATAATATTCACCTCGTTGGTTCTGTTTTGTTTTTCTTCACACAGTTATAATTATTAATCTAGTCATAGGAATCAGCCTTTGGGTTTTGATAGCGAAAAATTATTATGTTGTACATGTTTAAAGATTTAAATTCATAAAAAGAAATATATAAGCGGTCTTGATCCTCAAAGTAATTCGCTATTTTGGCTCTGCAGAAAGATACTAATAAAATCTTAAAATGTGGCTCGTAGTGTTCTCGGGCTTTAGGAGAGATTAATCTCATTTTTTCCCCTTTATGAAAATCCAGTTTTATGATTTCCCCCATTAGCGCGCTGTCAATAATTAGCATTATTTGGCCAAATTGCTGACTCACTTTTCTTCATCCTAAAACAAGGGATTACAAATACTGTGCAGGAATCGATCTCATGACAGCTGTCTGTCTCTTTCCAAGAACTGCCATCTGGGGTTTCGTTCCTTGAGATTTAAAGAGAGGAACCCTTCATATATACAGATAGTCCTCGACTTATAACCCTAATGGAGCTTTGTAAGTCATGTTGTAAAGCAGATCATTCTTGAGAGGTCAGCTTTTACAACTTTTCTTGTGGCCGTTAAGTGAATCACTGCCATCATTAATCCATGGTCCAGAATGGGCATTTTGTTTTACTGGAAACCAGAGGTAAATATTGGTTTCAACCAAAAACTCGTAAATTGTGGTTGCCTGATTGTGGGACGCTTCCAATGGCTGTAAATGCGGTGCGGTTGCCAATAGCAGTAGCACTTAAGACTTACATACCGCTCCTCAGTCCTTTACAACACTCTGGGTACACAACATTACAATGTCAGCAGATTGTCCCCAACAATCTGGGTCCTCGTTTTACCGAACTCGGAAGGATGGAAGGCCGAGTCAACCTGACAAGCATCCGAACATGCGGTCATGTGACCAGGGGCCATGGTGTCAGAACTTCAGAACCTGGTCATAAGTTGAGGACTGCCTGTAATAATCAGACAATAAAATTCTGTAAACCCCAAGACCATGTTTGTTTAATTTAAACCTGTGGAGCTTCTGGCTTTTATGTCCTTGACCCAGCGCTCGGGGAACTTGAGCCTGAAAAAAAACACTGGTCGCCAAGTCATTCCCTTCCCTTCCCTTCCCAGGGAGGGCAGCAGCAAGGGGTGACGGCAGGCATCCCAGGGGCCTTGTAGTCCTGAGTAACCATGAATCTCTCCTCTGGGATAAACACCTCATGACACTTCGCCAGGGTTGATGGTCAGTTTTGTTTGGGGTTTTTTTAAACCCCCCTTGGGGGGGATCTGCAAACTGCTTTAGAGCCTATGGGGATTTGCTGGCCCAGTAGTTAAATAAAACAAAATAAATGTGTAATTGTAGGCAAGCTAGTTGAAAGTCATCCGTTTTAGATGGCCTGGCCACAAGGTGGATTTATATGTACGTTCATGTGTGTGTGTGTGTGTGTTTACAGAGAGCAAGGGAGAGAGCACACTGCCCTAGATTCAGACAGACAGGGAAACCTTTATATACATACATACATACAGTGTGTGTGTGTGTGTGTGTGTAATAGCTTTTAAAGTAGTGACCAAAAAAAGCATTTAAAAACCCTACAAATATAAAAATACAGCAGCAAAGAAAACACATAAAAAGTGCTTTTAAAAAAAGAAGGAAGAAAAAAAAAGGATAATGTGGAATCTGCAACAGCCTACTCGGGGCTGGGATCATGGGAAAATTTGGAGCCGAGAACATTCACACCGATCCTAAAGCTGCAGACAGTTAAATATATAATAAAGCAGTACAGACCTTGAAACAGCTTATAATAAGACGAGAAATGTGTCGCTGTAGAAAAGACACCGATTCATCCTCTTAGAATCCTGTGTAAAAAGTCATCCAGTGAAAAGAGAAACTACCAAATCCATGGCAAGCAATCATGAATACATTTTATTTATAATGGCGTAAGTCAAGTTCGGTTACAGAGCCCACCCATTTTAGCCATCCCCAAAATGTCACATTTCTAAAGGACCAGATGTGCCGAGACATCACATCACTCGGTTCCCTGATGTGAAGTTCTGTAGTTGGACGGGACTTCTGGCACCATCGCACATTGGCATAATTACTTACGCTCTTGAGCCCTCTTTTCACTTGTGAATTATTCTTGAAATCAAACCATCGAATTACATTTTGATCCGGGTACTTGATTTAGAGGGCATTGTCACAAACACAGCAAATTCCAAAGCAAAATTTCAGTATAAAATGACACGCATATATTCAAACTCATTCAAACTTAATTTACATAGCATTTGCCGCAATCAACATCCTTAAACCACATGAACCACTTTCACGTATTAAAGGTATTTAAAGACACTTTTTTGGTGTGGTAAGGCAAAGTGCTTAATGCAAAACAACCAAGCTATCTACATTTTTTTCCTTAATTTAGGTGTGCTGCCCTCAGTCCATCGGCCGGGTTTATATCTATTTTGATGCATTTCTGACAGTCTTGCTAAAATAGTTTGCACCGTTTCCTCTTCTATTGTCCACCGCTTTCTATTGACACGGTTCTTTACCGCCGAAGAGCATGCGTGACCATCGCTTTCCGGGCCCTAAAACATACATGTAGGCTCGAGGTCAAATCCACCTCCTGCTTGGTGGGACTAGTCTGCACCCAATATTGGAATTAGTCGGTGTAGTAGCAAGGATGGGCTATGTGCTTAGGCAAACTGAAGTCAAAATAATGGCTATCTAGGCAGCATTCTCGGTGGTCTCGGTGACTGGCTCCCAATTTTGGCTGAATCGCGCTCTCATAGTAACCACCAGCCCGTTCTACTTCTGTCCCCTAAATCTTGCTACTTAGGAAAGTACCAAACAACGAATGGTGTATCTCATGACTAATCGGATGCTCAAGGCCCACCAGGTTGGAAGACACCGGCTCCCTGCCCTCTGCCCCAGAGTTACCATTTCTTTCTTTGAAACTGCAGGGCAGGGCCTGAAAGCCCGACTCTTACATGTCAGAAGAACCTTCTAGTAACTGCACAGCTACCTTCCAGATTCCTAAACTTGCGTCGTTGCTGTTGTAACAACCGTAGAACTCGTCGGTAGAAAATCGGAGACTCGTCCAGCAAACATTCGCACCAGCGCTAATATTTAGCGGAGCCAATGTGAAGATTTCAGGTAGAAAGGTTGCCTTTATTCCTTCCACCTGCAGGCTTTCAAGTCATCCCTTCTCCACCTTTTGTCCCTCAAATTCCAAATGATTAGGCTATTATTTTCCTGGTGGGCGTCTCAGTGGACTGACAGCAGCTAACGGGGAAGTTGAAGTATGAATGTAGAATTTTTGTGAAGTGGAGAGAGACCATGCAGCTGCCTTTGTCCAACACTGGCGTTTGCTCACAGCTCAGACACTCCTCAGACCCACACAATGACAGCCAGGCAGGAAAAACTGGATGACTTTGGGAGCAGGTGATAGATATCTCCTCCCCTCCTTCCTTCCGACAGATCCTGCAAGATCCAGCCTGAAGCAGTTTGGGGCTTTGCAGATCCTGGGAGGGAGAGGAACCGTCTTGGGCAGGGGTCCCCAAACTTGGCAACTTTAAGACTTGTGGACTTCAACTCCCAGAATTCTCCAGCCAAGTTGAAGTCCACAAGTCTTAAAGTTGCCAAGTTTGAAGACCTCTGGTCTTGGGCATCAGCCAAGTTCCCTTGTTAACCGACATGTAGGTTTCTTCCGAAAACATGCTAAGCATGACAATCGGATCTCTTTGGTACTTTGAGATGCTGTCCGTAGCCGGTCTGGCTCTCGCGCTTCCTTACTAGGTGGAGGAAACCGGTAGCAGCTTGGTGCCACTTGAGGGAGCAGCAAAGCAGAGCTGCAACCGGCTTCGTGCCCGGTGGATGCATTCGGCTTTCAGGCTCAGGATTTCGTCCAGTTTCATCAGACAGTCCTCAAATTCCTAACAGAAAAAGGAATGGCAAGAAATAAAGATAGTGGGGTTGAAATGGGGCAAGACTCCCTTAACAAATGTCTCACTTAACAACAGTCATTTTGGGCTCAGTTGTGGTCGTAACTCGAGGACTACCTGTATAATGATATTTTGATTGAATTTTCCATTTTTATTGTTTCAGAAATATCTATCTTTTAGGATTTTCGTGCTTTCATGCTGGGAGCCGCGGGGAGCCGTTTTGATACGAGACGGGTGGCAAATCAATTTAATAAACAAATCAACGAATTAAAGGCACATTAAAGAGAGAAAAATGGGAGAGGGGGATAATGCTGCTCTTCGGCGCCTTCCTTTCCTGGGTGTTGAGTTCAATGTTTGGAAGAAATTCCCTTTACAAACCCTTCTCCCTCTGCTGTCTAAGTCAGCGGTCCCCAACCTTTCCAGTGGGGGAGGGAAGAGGGGATGGTTCCACAGGTGGCCTGGGAGTGTGCTTGCGTGGGAAGCTCCCTTGGTGTGCAAGCGTGCGCCTGCCACTTGTGCAAATGGCGTTTTGCCCTTCAACAGCCCGGTTCCCAACGGGCCACGGCCTGGTACCGAGTCATGGCCTGGGAATTGGGGACCCCTGGTCTAAGTCATAGCATCGTCGGTCAGGAGGACCCACCTGTCAGGCCTGGAAGCCATCCTGGGCCTTGGATCTTCCGGCCTGCCACATTTAGTGCTGTGGGAAACCGGGAGGGGGGATTGGATGGAGCTGGGGAGATACGTAGTCAAAATAACATTCCTTTCTCCGAGAGTCAAGGCCACTCTGCCCTGCACCTGGACGGGTATGCCTGGGAGGCATCTCCAGTTGGGACGGTGCATTGATTGGACCATGTGAGGGACATGTGGGTGCTGGGGCAGGGACCTGGACTTTCTTTTGGGTGGGGAAAACCCGGAGTCCTTTCAGATTCGGGCTTTCCCAGATGTGCCAATATGACACCTCTAATAAAGTGGAACTTTGAGGAACCTCAAGCCTCGGAGTCTTCTTTCGTTGGGGGGGGGGTGTTACTTGGAACCCTGACACCCCCGAGCAAAGCTCAGCTTCGAGAGGCCTGGAAGCCCATTCAGAAGACTCACCAAATCTGACATCATGCCCATCAAGCTCTCCTCCCGAGAAGACAGGGCGGCCATTTCGTCCAGCTGCTCCTGGTGGGTCCGAAGAACAAGCTGCCTGCTGGAGACAAGGAAAGAGAGCCCTCTGACCCAAATGCCTCACGGGGGACTCCTCGATTTACAACCGTTCATTTAGAGACCGTCCGAAGTTACAAGGGCAGTGAAAAGAGTGACTTACAACGGGCTTCCTTGGACCCTTGGCAACCGGCGTGGTTTGATGACCGTTGGAGGGTCCCTGGGTCAAGGGATCGAAATGCAGCTGCTCGGCAACCGGCCTGTGTTTACGACGGCTGCCGTGTGTCCCGCGATTGCCATTCCTGACTTCCGAGCTGGCTTCTGACAAGCAAATTCAACGGAGGCAAGCCGGGTTCGTTTAACGGCCGCATGGTTCAGTGATTCATTTAACAACGATGGCAAAAAATTTTCTAAAATTGTGCGCAACTCAACCGCCTTGCTTAGCAACGGAAATTCTGATTCCCATTGTGGTCGTAAATCGAGGAGGATCTTCAGCCACTATCAGCTCCAAGGTTTGGGCTCCATGATAGGCTAACGTACCCGCCAGGTATCTTCTAGAAACCTCCTATGGCCAACCTGAGCAGCCAAAGCCTCTCATTCACATGATCAGTAACTGGGACAAAACTCTTAAAAATGCTTTATCTGTGATCTCTGTACAGGGTCCTCGACTTACAACAGTTCGCTTAGTGACCGAAGTTTCAATGGCACTGAAAAAAGTGACTTCTGACCGATTTTCAGAGTTACAACCGTTTCAGCATCCCCGTGGTCATGTGATCAAAATTTGGCAACTGATTCATATTTATGACCGTTGCAGTGTTTTTTTTTGGGGGGGGGTGTCACGTGATCCCCTTTTGCGACCACCTGACAAGCAAAGTCAATGGGGAAGCCAAATTCACTTAACGACCGTGTGACTAACTTAATGACTGCAGTGGTTCCCTTAAGAACTTCTGTACCGGAGACAAATGCCTTTTGTGTCTTAATCACACTTTGGCCAAATAAAGTATTCCATTTCAATGCAACCACTATGACCAGAAAGGTCGTAAAAATGGGGCAAAACCCACTTAACAAACATCTCAATGAACCATAGAAAGGTTAGGCTCAGTTGTGGTTGTAATACCTGCACTGACTGCTGAAAGTCAATAATTGCCTAACAGTATTTTTTGGCAGAAGCCCGCTTAAATAAATCCCAGATCCTTTGCTGGGGAAACACAACAAACACCAGGCTCCTCAGTCTGTCCCCCCCCCTCAGAAAAGAGGAGGAGCCAGAAAACTATCCATAATTAGGTCTTTCTTTCTTTCTTTCTTTAGTCATGTTTTATGTAGCGTATATTGGAGGTGGAGACCCTTTGAGAGCTGCAGGCAACGAAATTTCATTTTCATGTATGCCGATTAGTGGACATTCAAAGCGACAATAAAGTTATTCTATCTCTCTATCCATCTCTCATCTCTCCACCTATCCATCCATCCATCCATCTATCTACATTATCTATCTATCTATCTATCTATCTATCTATCTATCTATCTATCTATCTATCTATCTATCTATCTATCTATCTATCTAGCTAAGCTA
>QLTV01003266.1:712139-739115 GCA_003457575.1 Thermophis baileyi
GACATTCAAACAATAAAGTTCTTCTATCTCTCTATCCATCTCTCATCTCTCCACCTATCCATCCATCCATCCATCTATCTACATTATCTATCTATCTATCTATCTATCTATCTATCTATCTATCTATCTATCTATCTATCTATCTATCTATCTAGATCTCTATTTCTCTTTCTTTCTTTCTTTCTTCTCTTTCTTTCTTTCTTTCTTTTTCTTTTTCTCTCTCTCTCTCTCTCCCTACTCACCTTCCCAGAGCGTCCTTCTCCTTCAGGGCATCTTCAGCCACATCCACCTGCCCACAAGCCTTCCACGAGTTCTTTGCAGCCTCGGCAACCGTCCCTTCGGGTTCCGCCCCCGCATCCTGCTCTGTGTCCTCACAATTGTGTATATTTTGTGTGTCTTCCTTCCTGCAGGCTTCCTCCGAATGCCGCAGCTCCACAGTCCTGTGGGAGAAATCTGACTCTGATGGGGGGCTCCGTTCCGAGAGCCGTTTGTTTCCTGCATTATCAGAACCGGCTAAAGCATTTGGAGTGGAAGATATTCCTCCCTTATCAACCGGGCTGGACGGGGCCAAGAGCACAGGGGTCTCTTTTCCCCCCAAACCCAGATGATCCGAATAGCTCCACGAAACGGCAATCTTTGCCACTTCAGGATCGGAGTCATAGATAGTTGAATATTCGCTTGTTTGTAGGTTTCCACCAAGCGAGGCCCTTCCCTCCGTGTGCCGAGGAAAGAGTTCGGCCAGAGGATCCTCACTAGCGTAGCCACAAACACATTCACCAAAAGCCGATGTGGCTTCCAAGATGGCCGCATCCCCTGGACAGCGACAAGACTGAGGGAGCCACTGGAATGTGGCCCCTGGAGAAAGACCCAGCTCGGTTCTTCTCCCCCAGTGATTTATTTCGTAGATGCTGGACGCAGGGGGTGGCCTGCTTTCATGAAGACCGGCGTCTTCCTCCCAGCGCCTGCTGGGGCCAAGGACCTCTTCTTCGTCAGTCCTCTTCTTCCCTTGACACTCTGCTGATCCCGAGTTAAGGAAGGATACGGACAAAGGGGTCACCGAGTCATCAGCCGGGTCCATGGGGAAGTCTAAAGCTCCACGGAAGCCTGTTCCTTTGGGGAGACCCGTTTTTTCCGAAAATGGAGGCTCCAGCAAGATGGCAGCGAGAGATGGTGTTCTCTTCCTTGGCGGGGAGCAGTGCCCATCGGGGCAACCGTGAGATGGATCCGAGGATCTCGGCGGCTTCTGCTCAACGGGCCAATCTTGAGAATTTATCTTAGGGCCTGTAAGGCCGTCTTCCTTCGAGCAATAAGGTTTCTCCGGGATGCCCCTGTGCAGGGAAGAAGCCACCGCTGATATTTCTCCTGAGCTCCAATCACATAAACTTCTACCGCCTTCTTCGTAGCTGCTGGACTCTTCCTCGCTTGGCAAGGCTCTTCCTTCCTTCTCAAACGCGTACCATTTACAAAACAGCTCCTGCTCGTCTTCTCCGTCCCGTTCTCGAGCCCTGAAATCTCTCCGATGGAGGAAAAAGGAGTTCTGGTTGCTTTGCTTTCGAGCTTCCCTCTCCGCCTTCTTCCGACCGGGCCCGGGGGAGAAAGAATCCTCGCTGAAGTCACTGTCGTCCAATTCCTCGAGCTGCATGGTTTCATCCCGGCCTTGAGGGGACACGGAGTCAGGGCAGGGGGCCTCTGGCCTCACCTGGATCTCCTGGGACTTGTACCGAGCTAAAAACTTTTCCAAGGGCTGGTAGTTTAATTTCTGCTGGAGGAGAGGGGGTTGCTGGAACTGCTGGTGATAGAGCCGCAGGTGCTGCTCTCGGTCTTTCTGATGGGAGGAAGCGCCCGTCCAGGCGGCCACGCACTGATCCGCAAAGAGTCTCCCGGGATCTTCTTCGTAATCCGACAGGCCATCTGAGCCGTGATGGGAAAAATCAGCCCTGGAAACCAGTTGCTTTTGCACCGGTTCGACTTTCGGACACTTCGCCCGCTGCCTGTCCTCCTGGCCACCTTCTCTCCTGGCCTCCGAGTCCTTCCGGAGGTGGCTTTTCTCAGAAGTTACCGCAGGCTCCTCAGCCAGCTTCTTGGATGACGACTCTGCCTTCGGGATGCCTTTTTCTGCGCTGGGGCAACCGGGCCACGGAGCTCCCAAAGTTTCTTTGCGCCCCTGTCCTTTCGGAGTGGAGGAGAAAGGAAGGTGAGCTGGCTGAAAGAGCAAAGAGGGCTTCGTCTTGGACATCAAGGGTGTCGGCATCAGAGGGTGAGGCAACCCTAGCTTCACTTTTTTCGGAGAGCTCTTCCCTCCAACTTGGATGTAAGGAGAATTCTGGATACGCTTAGGAGACGTGCGTCCTGTTGCCCGGGGTCTGCTGGCAATAGGGGTGCAAGATTTCATCCCTCTCTTCAGCTCTTTTACCCTGACAACGAAAAAGCCAAGAATTATTTATTTGTATATCAAGCTTCTTAACGGCCCATTTCCTTCAAAGAGGGGCTCAGGCCATCCTGAACGATTTCTAGGCAACTTTTCAAAGATGCCTGTTGTGGCCTGTCGGCCGCCGGCCCCTCCAGCAGCCGAATCGGAGGAGGAGGAGGAGGAGGAGGGGGAGGCGTGGGAGTCAGGGTCAGCATCAAGGCAACCTGAGAGCTCTGAGGGGGAAGAGGGAATGGAGCTGGCAGAGAGAGAGAGACAGAGGCGGAGCCTGGGCCATCCGTCAGCCCTCAGATGGAGAGTCAACAGCCCCCAGGTCTGGGGGTGGCTGATGAGGAAGAGGAGGAACAGCTGGGTCCAGTGCCTGACGCGCGAATGCCCAGAAGGCAGAGGAGAGGAGAGCAGTGGAAATCTATGGGCCGGTCCTTGGGACGGAAGAGCCAGCGCTGCTAGCGAAGCCCCACCCTAGCTCTGGGGATAAAAGGCAGGGGGCGGAGATGAATAAGTGTGGCAGACAACTATTCATCTCCCTGCCGGACGGACTTGTTAGCCCGCGGTGAGAGAGAAACTTTTTGCCGGGGCTGCCGGCGCTCCTAATAAAGGAATCTTAACTTCAGAGGGTTTGTCGTGTTTGGGGAGCTGGGTCAGAATGGCTGCATTGGCTCAAGGCGAGATGCTTATAAAGAATAAAATGCAGCGCCCATTGAGTGCAATCACAGCCCTTCAACCAGAATGAACAGCTGTCAGCAGGATGCCAACAAGTATGTAAGATTTTAGGCAAGGAAAGAAAAAACCGGTAAGAGATTTGCCTAGCTCTAGGTTTTCCAAGTGTTTCAGATATGTTTGAGCCCTTTGAAGCTGACCAGGTTAGGAAACAGACTCCACAAACATCCTGGAATCTCGGCTTCCTTCCCTTTGTGGCCACCCATGAAAGCTGGAGATTGGAGTCAGTAGCATTCTAAGTAAGATATCCCGCTGGGCAATGGAAGCCTGGCAGAGAACAGCCCATTTGCAGTCCAGCCTGACCACTTGATCGTTTGGACCAGTGATGGTGAACCTTTTGGGCATGGAGCGTCAAAAATTCAGAAAATGCCTACTTTTATTCTGATGTTTTACGGATAAAATAAATAATTCTATTCTAAAAGAGGCTCGCTCTTTCCTCCCTCCCTCTTTTTTCTCCCTTCCTCCTCTCCACTCTTCCTCTCCTATCCTCCATCCTTTCCTCCCTCCCTCCTTTTATTCCTCTCCTCTCTCCTTCTTCCCTTCCTCCTCCTCTCCTGTCCTCCCTCCCTCTCCCCCTCCCTCCTTTTCTTTTTTCCCTCCTCTCCACTCTTTCCTTTCCTCTTTCTCTATCCTCCATCCTTTCCTCCCTCCCTCCCTCCTTTTATTCCTCTCTTCTTCTTCCTCCTCTCCTGTCCTCCCTCCCTCTCTCCCCCTCCCTCCTCCTTCTTTCTTTTCTCTCCTCCTCTCCACTCTCTCCTTTCTCTCCTACCCTCCATCCTTTCCTCCCTTCCTTTTTATTCCTCTCCACTCTTTCCTTCTTCCCTTCCTCCTCCTCTCCTTCCCTCCCTCCCTCCCTTCCTTTCCTTCCTCTCCAGACCCTGTACAAATCACACAAGAGGTCTCTGAGCAGGATCTCTGGAGTTTCAGAAAACTCTGTGACTTTCACATGCTTCTGAGGCTGCAGGAGAAGAGGAAGGCCAACTTCCAGAGGGTCCAGAGGCGTGCTGTGAAACCAAAAATGCATGGGGGGAGGGGGGCACCTGTGACTCCCGTGACATAGTCCCACCATCACTCTTCTCTGGTTGTAAGCTGGTTCTGCCACTTACCTGTCGGCATAGCGCAAGGTATTTAAGGTGTGCTCTGTGGCCACGTGGCTGGGTGACACGTTGGCGATCATGCAGGTCTTGGAGTTGCCAACAAAAGAGTCCTTCAGGACCTTGAGCGGAGGGAGGAGAGACACAAAATTATTATAAGCTCTTTGGTATATTAACTACAGATAGTCCTCGACGTACAACCACGATGGAGCCCAAAATTTCTCTTGCTAAGTGAGACGTTGGTTAAGTTTTGCTCCAGTTTATGACCTTTCTCGCCACAGCTGTTAAGGGAATCACTGCAGTTGTTAAGTTAGTCACACGGTTGTTCAGTGAATCCGGCTTCCCCATGGACTTGGCTTGTCAGAAGGTCGCAAAAGGGGATCACGTGACCCCGGGACGCTGCAACCGTACTAAGTACATGCCAGTTGCCAAGCCTCTGAATTTTGATCACGTGACCAGGGAGATACTGCAATGGTCGTAACTGTGAAAAACGGTCATCAGTCACTTTTTTCAGTGCCGTTGTAACTTGGAACCATCATTAAATGAACTGTTATAAGTCAAGGACTACCTCTACTTCTTAGTTACTCTATGTTTACATTTTTGGAGAAAGAGAGAAAGAGAGAGAGAGAGAAGTTTGTAGAACTTGGGGGAAAGCCAGTCAGTCTCCAGTACTACCTGGGTCAGTTTGCTTTGTCTGAAGGGGGTGTGAGCGTGTTCCTGATCGAGCGCACGGATGCATTCTTTCAGCTAGAGAGAGAGAGAAGAGAAAAAACGCATCACACAAGACTCTACCCATCAACACTGAGATGGGGCCCTTTTCTCACAAAACCCACACTTGAATTTCCCAAAGAGATGAGAGGGCATTGCAATTTGTGTCACCTCTTCCAACATTCTGCCAGAGCTCCGTCAAGGTATTTCCTTCATACGTCAAGGGGTTAGGATGGAAGAGAAACTCTGTCGCTCAGGGTTCAACTGTGGGCTCCTTGGGGCTCTCTGGGCTTGGCGGTTTTCTGGCAGACGTTTCATGACCCAACTAGGGAACATCAGTAGTGCTAGAAAGGAGGGGGGTTTGTGGAGAGGAGGAGGAGGAAGGAAGGAAGGATGGACTCTGGAGTCCTTGGTGCTCTCTGGGCTTGGTGGCTTTCTGGCAGACGTTTCATGACCCAGCTAGGTAACATCATCAGGTTAGAAGGGAGGAGGGGGGGGGGGGGGGGGGGGGGGGGAGGAGGAGGAGGAGGAGGAGGAGGAGAGGAAGGACTGTGGGGCCCTTGGTGCTCTCTGAGTTTGGTTATAGCTTGTCCTGTCAGTGATGGTGGGAGCATTCTTGGTGTTCCTTGATTACACGTCACTTGTATATAAATATAAATATAGCACTATAGCACTTAGACTTATATACCGCTTCATAGTGCTGTACAGCCCTCTCTAAGCGGTTTACAGAGTTAGCATATTGCCCCCAACAATCTGGGTCCTCATTTTACCCACCTCGGAAGGATGGAAGGCTGAGTCAACCTTGAGCCGGTGAGATTTGAACCGCCGAACTGCAGCTAGCAGTCAGCTGAAGTAGCCTGCAGTGCTGCACTCTAACCACTGCGCCACCTCGGCTCTACCTTTCCCTTTTCTAACACTGATGATGTTGTGTAGTTGGGTAATGAAACATCTGCAGGAAAACCATCAAGTTCAGAGAGCACCAAGGTCTCCACATAAGGGGTTAGAGCAGTGGTGAAATACTACCGGTCCGCTCTTACCTGTCGGTCGCCGTAGAGCCGGTCGCCAAGGTAGCGCGAGGCGCCGCCCACCCACCCGGACGCCGCCATTTGAGTTCTTTTACCCTCTGCAAATGCACAGAACGCTTTGCGCATGCGCAGAGGGTAAAAGAACCTAAATGGCGGCGTCCGGGCGGGTGGGCGGCGCCTCGCGCTACCTTGGCGACCGGCTCTACGGCGAACGACAGGTAAGAGCGGACCGGTAGCATTTCACCCCTGGGTTAGAGCAGGGGTGTCAAACTGGCGGCCCACGGGCCGGATGCGTCAATGCGCAGGCCACGCCCACCCCAGCTCCCCGAATGGGAAAAACGTCACGAAACGTCACGTGACGGCAAGTTTTACACCCATGTGTTAGAGTAACACTCTCGTTAGCTATGAGTGCTTCTGATCAGCGGGACAGATCTTTGCTTTCTTTTCCCAAAACCTCTGTTGTTCGGGTTCCTTTTTCTTTTTTTGGTAAATAATCATTCTTTGTAAGTTACCTCTTACGGGTTTTTTTCCCCCATTTGAACTAGTTCCTTCCTTCTCCTGATTTTTTTTCCCCTTTCTATCAAAATATTATTGCACTAATTTTTAAAAACTGAAATTATTTACCCATCCCTGCTTGTACGAATATAGGAAACTGCTTCCTTTCTGAAGTCCGACCACCAGCTGATCAGTTTAACTCAACAGGCTGGAGATCTCGGTCTCGTACCACCAGAGCCAGAGGGATGAAATTTATACCCTGCTGGGCTGGACAGATCTGTCCAGTGGCAGCTGTTTTTCAGACAGGGCCCTTTCCCATCCTAACCCAGGGATATGCAAGTCAGAAGCCAGATCTGTGTCAGCCGGATCTCCAGCATGGTTTTCTGAAGCTTGCTTGCTCTCGGCTGCCATAGAAACGGGGAGGAGGGCATGGCATTTGGGTTGGGGAAGCAAGCTGGTGTGTAGTAGTCCCATGAGAACTGGAAGGCAGTTTTGCACTCATGAATTATGGCACTGCTGAGTGGAGTTGTTTACACTTGTTCAAGGCCAACTGTCCTGAGACGCCAGATGCGAGAAATACCTGCAGAGGAGTTTTCCCATAACATCTTACCCGATTTTGATTGGACGCTCAGTGCTGGACCCTGCAGGGAGGGATTTGGGGTGACTTTCAATGTGTAACATTCACGTGCTTTGGTTCAGATCTTGCCTTGCTTTCGCTGCTATCAGTTCAAAGTAAAAGTACCTCTTCTCTAAACCAATGGAGTTGGGGTTTTTCTTTCTTAGGTTTTGAACAGAGGCAGTCCTGACATTAGGCAAGATCTGCTTTATCAGCCAACCCGGAGACTGTAGTCTACCGTGGGGGCTGAGCACTCAACGTCAACCCACGGGAGCGATCAGGAAGAGTCCGGAGCCCTGAGAGCAACCCTTCCTCAGCCGCACCGGGTTCGAGATGAAGCAGAGAGGCTGGAGGAATTGGAACTCGAGGAGCAATCGGTCCGAGCCAGATGGTCACTAGGTGTAGGACGGCTGGAGGACCCTGAGGAGGACCCACTGGGGGTGACTTTTACTGGAGGGCATCGAGGATCCCGCAGAGGGGCAAGAAGGAGAGCGTGGCAAAATCCCCCGGCCCGGCCCTGACCAAACAAACACTTGAGCCATGAAGTGCAGCCTTCAGAAGAACTCGGCAGGGAAGAACCTGCGTTTACTTACTGCTAGAAGACTCTGGTTGATTTCTGCTCCTTCCATTTTTGTCTGTCGGTCAGAGTCTTTGGCATCAGCTGCCCTCTCGCTGCCAGCCAGGTCAATAAACGAGATCCTGGAAGACAAGGCTCATGATTTGTTGTTCATCTGCCTAATGAAGTTTTATTTCCCGCAGTCAGGTAGAATTTACTAGAAAACAGTGATTTGCTGAAGGATACTAAAGTACATCTCAAATCGACTCGGGGGGAAAAAACCCTCTTTGATTCAATATTTCAAGGAAGATACAATAACCAATCAAAGCAGTAAAGGGCCATGTGAACACTTCCAGCTCGGGAAAGAAAATCAGAAATTAAATGGGGACGTGGCCTGCTGCCCAAATGTTTGGGCCATCTTCTGATGATCTGCCATTATGTAGAAAGAGACTGTGTGATCTCCTTGAATACATTTAGAAATGTAAACAACTAGCTACATTGAGCTGAAGTTCAGGTGTTCAAGCTACCTACGTGTGCTGAAGGAACTGGTAAGGATGCCCAGCCAGCTTACACCTTTTAAGACAATAGCAGGTTCAAGGAAAGCCTGTTATTTCCCCTTCTTCTGTGCTCACCTCCCAAACACTCTGTTTGCGGGGTCTTTCATCTGAATCTGGATAATGGCATGGGACCGGGAAGAATCAGAGTTGACTCCAGTCGCTCCTGTGCTGCGCTCCTTCCCTCCTTTCAGAATAACCTGGGGGTGGAGGGTGTTGAAAGCAGGTAAGTAGGGGGGAGGGGGAATTGCACAGTAATAAAATTGCGGGGTCCTTCATGTTCCCTGAGCTTGGCTGTTTTCTTGCAGACATAACCCAATTAGGTAAAAGTGCAAGAAAAGAACGGGATTTGCCTTCTGTTTAAATAGAAGTGGCTTGCCCTGTCAGTATGGGCAAGCCAAAGAGAGAGCAAACCCCCTTCCCTTCTAGCATTGATGATGTTATCTAGTTTGGTAGTAAAACGTCTGCAAGAAAGCAACCAAGCTCAAAGAGCACCAAGGACCTCTCATTTCAATCCTGAGCTACAAATGTTCTCTTCTATTAGTTGGTTTCTCTTTCTCTTTTCCTTTCTCTTTCTCTCTGTCATCTTAATACTAGACCAGTGGTTCTCAACCTTCCTAATGCCGCGACCCCCGCCCCCCCCCCCCGACCCCCCCCCCCCCCCCCCCCCCCCCCCCGCCCTTGCCCCCCCCCCAAAGGGGGGGGACTAGACCAACAATCAAGCAATAAAAAAACAGCCTAATCAAGGAACCACCAAGAACCCTCCCACCAGCACTGACAGGGCAAGCCACTTGTATATAAGTAGAGAACAAATTCCTCTCTCTTCTAGCACTGTTGATGATACCCGTGTTTCCCCGAAAATAAGACCAGGGCTTATATTAATTTTTGCTCCAAAAGACGCATTAGGGCTTATTTTCTAGTTTGGTCCTATTTTCGGGGAAATACGGTACTAAAATGTGTCCCTCTGGCTGACGATCTTAACTGGGGCTTATTTTTGGGGTAGGGCTTATATTATGAGCATCCTGAAAAATCATGCTAGGGCTTATTTTCCGGTTGGGTCTTATTTTCAGGGAAATACGGTATCTAGTTTGGTAGTGAAATGATTGCAAGAAAACAAACTCCGAGACTACGAAGGAGATCACACTGATCACTATTATGGGATAATGTCATTGTCAAGCGTGAGGAAGATCTGAGACATAGGGCCTTCCAAGCCACACCTTCCTCTTCAACTTTCAGTCCCCCTCCCTCCCACCACCCCATTGTGCCTCCAGAGCAGTTCAACTGGAGCTTCCAAACTTCTCCAAATTTTCCCTTCTTGTCCTCACTGGTGACTTCTTGCTCAAAATTCATCTGATAAGGTAGGAGGTGTGAGAACAGCAAGAGGCTGAAGACAAAGTTTCCCATTACCATCAACACAAGAGGATAAATTGAATTCTACAGGGTCGAAAATTACCTCCAGTAGCAAGTTGACTGTGTTCACGTGGACTTCGCGCAGCCCAACTATTTGTACGACATGCTTACTATCCTCCCTCGCAAAGAGCCTGCAGAGAAACCCTCAGAGATTAGCAGAGAAACTTGGAAAGAAGTGCGACAAATGGCTTTAAAAATAAACTTTAAAAAAGTATTGGTTACAATGTCCATGGAGATTCTGTCATCCAGCTCATGGTTGTCCCAAAGGTGCTTTTTCAAGAGGCAGCTGGAGTTTCTGGTTTTTCTTTGAAGACGTTTCGCTTCTCATCCAAGAAGCTTCCTCAGCTCTGACTGGATGGTGGGGAAGGGAAGGATTTATGTTCCTTGCAGACAGCTGGTCATTGGCATCCTTTTCAGGTGATCCTGAGGACACAGATAAACCTCCAAGTGGCCTCAAGGACTCTCTAAAAAGAACGCAAATGACCAGCTGTCTGCAAGGAGTATAAATCCTTCCCTTCCCCACCATCCAGTCAGAGCTGAAGAAGCTTCTTGGATGAGAAGCGAAACGTCTTCAAAGAAAAAACAAGAAAAGTCCAGTTGCCTCTTGGGAAAAAAGCACCTTTGGGTCTATTGGTTACAATGATTTCCCATAAAATATGGTCTAGGCAGATTAAAATATTTCAGCTATTTGGAAATTATTCTGACATACCATAAAGGAATAACCAGTCAGCTGCAGTACTAATATAAAGAGATACAGCTAGTCCTTGACTTACAACCATTCGTTTAGTGACCACTGAAGTTTCAACTGTACTAAAAAAAGTGACTCACCGTTTTTCACACTTATGACTTTTGCAGCTTCTCTGTAGCCACGTGATCAAAATTCAGAGGCTTGGCAACTGGCATGTACTTATGACTGTTGCACTTTCCCGGGGTCACGTGATCACCATTTGTAACTTTCCCAGCCGGCTTCCGACAGCAAAGCCAATGGAGGAAGCTGGATTTGCTTAACGACCACGTGATTCGTTTAACAACTAGAGTGATTCGCTTAACAACTGTGGCAAAAAAAGGTCATAAAATGGGGGCAAAATTCACTTAATTTGCCTTGCTTAACAACGGAAATTTTGGGCTCATGTCGAGGACTGCCTGTACTGATTGGGATGGTGATGAACCAAAAGACGGAGGAGAAAAGTTGCATTTCACCTGACTTCTAAATGATAACAACAGGAATAAATAACTGTTTCTTGTGGGACGTTGAATGAACCTCCACTCTAAAAAAAAAATCAATGTGCCTCTGAAAAATGTGGAGCTCAGGTAGTCCTTATGACCACAATTGAGCCCCAAATTTCTGTTGCTAAGCGAGTCATTTGTTAAGTGAAATTTTACAACCTTTCTTGTCCAGAGTTGTTAAGCGAATCACTGCAGTTGTTAAGTTAGTCCCACGGTTGTAAAGTGAATCCGGCTTCCCCATTGACTTTGCTTGCCAGAAGGTCGCAAAAGGGGATCACGTGCAACCGTCATAAATATGAGTCAATTGCCAAGCGTCTGAATTTTGATCATGTGACCATGGGGATGCTGCAATGGCTGTGTGAAAAACGGTCATGCCACTTTTTTCCAGTGTTGTTGTAACTTCGAATGGTCATTAAATGAACTGTGGTAAGTCAAGGACTATCTTTATGAAATAGGTCAAGCAAGTTGCACAATTCTGCACACCTTAATAAAAAAAGCAAGCTAGTCTCTCTAGCTTTGTGGGGTCTTCCGTGAAGCTGTAATTCCATCTGATTTAGGTCATTTCCTCCCTCCGCCGCCCCAAAAAATGTGTCTTCTCAGAGTTAAAATACCTCTTTCTTCCATTTAGCAGATCATAAAGCTGCCCGCAGTAGATCTCATAAAAGCTGATCCAGACATGGAGATCTTTCCTAGCCTGAGTTGTTTCCAGTTGCTTGAAGATCTCTTTAGCAGCCAAGGCGTAGAGGCCGGGGGTTTTATGAGTGCCGAACATGGTGTAGGTCTTCCCTGCCCCTGTTTGTCCGTATGCAAAGCAAGTGGCATTGCCTCTGCAACCAAGGAAAGATTAAAAATAATAATAATAATAAAGCTTTTGTTTATGACTTAAGCATGTTCCATGCTAGGTATGCTCTATATTTATTTGAATAGCGCTATCTTCTTTCTTTTAACGACCCCATAATCCCTTGCGTAGGTGAAGTCTGGGCAACTGAATGGAGCTGAGTGTTTACTGGCTGGATGCCCTTCCTGTCGCCAATGCGGAGTTTTGTTCAACAGACATATTCTCAGTGTGCCCAGAGAGCGTAATACTTGCCTCTACCTAGGATCGAACTCACAGCCTCCGGATTGTGAGGCGAGAGCTCCACCTCTAGGCCACCGCACTACTCATTTGAGTAGCGCTATCACACATAGAAAATGAAGGGGGAATAAAGACAACACAGAGATTAAATTGTCCAAGGATATTCCTCATTGGTTGGAACAGTGACCCAAAGTGACACTTTATTACACATTTTTACACAAGAGGAAATATATTTGAAGAAATGGTAGGGGCAAAATATGTCTGGGAACCGAGGTAAACTACAATGATCAGAACCGGCAAAGATTTTTCTCAGTGTTTAGGACAGCACATTATTTTTGGTGGTTTCTTCTACAAAATGGGTGGATTATAGTCATTAATTTCCAAAGATATTAAGCACAGACTGCAGAATTTGTGAGATCTAAAATCCATCTCCATTCAGATCCCTGTACACTATATTCATGAATTGTCAGGCCCAAACTCAGACGTGACACACAAAATCCTATCAAGTTCAAACCTTTTTTTTTTTTTACACCTTATGGACAGAATCTGAGTTTGGTTTTGGTTTTTTTTTTTTTGCAGACATTTCATTACTCAAACTAGGTAACATGTTACCGAGTTGGGTCATAAAAGGTTTGCAAGAAAACAACCAAACTCAGTTAGGTAAAAGTGCAAGAAAGAAATGGGATTTGCTCTCTGTTTATATAGAAGTGGCTTTCCGTTAGTGTGGACAAGCCAAACAGAGGCAAACCTCCTAACCCTTCCAGCATTGATGATGTTACCTAGTTTGGTAGTGAAAGCCTGCAAGAAAACAACCACTCAGAGAGCACCAAGGACCCCACAGTTCAATCCTGAGCTACAAATATTCTCATATATTGGTGTCTGTCTGTCTGTCTGTCTAAATTAATACTAGACCCACAGTCAAATAGTTAACAATAGCCTAATAAAGGAACCACTAAGAATATTCCCAGTAAAGTTGACAGGGCAAGCCACTTGTATATAAACACAGAGCAAACTCCACTTCCTTCTAGCACTGATGTTGTTACCTACTTAGATCACGGAACATCAGCAAGAAACAGCCAAGCTCAGAGAGCACCAAGGACCCCACAGTTATCGCCCTCCTCATCCCTTCTCCTCCTCTCCACAAACCCCACTCATTTCTAGCACTGAGCATGCTACCTAGTTGGGTCATGTAACATCTACAAACAATCAAGCTCAGAGAGCACCAGACACCCATAGTCATCCTCCTCCCCATCCCTTCTCTTCCTCTCCACAAATCTCACTTCCTTCTAACACTGATGATGTAACCTAGTTGGGTCATGAAACATCTGCAAGAAAAATACCAAGCTCAGAGAGCACCAAGGACCCCACAGTCCAACCCTCTTCTTTATTGGACAAACAAAAACTCTTCTAACCTACCAAATATAAAGGCAGTCTTCAACTTAGAACCATTCGTTTAACAAAGTCACAACAGAAAGATAGATCGGCAAAATGCTGGAAATGTCACCAACTACCGGGATCATACTATCATATGTGGTGGACTTGTGCACAAGCTAAAATGTATTGGACTAAAATCAAGGCGTGGTTAGAAGAGATGACGCAGCAACGTATGGAATTGAAACCAGAAATATTTTTGCTAGGAATATTGCTAGAAAATTATAGAAAAGCGGATAGGTATTTGATGATACACGTGTTAACTGCAGCTAGAACTGTATATGCTCAACACTGGAAAAATGGAGTTACCTGAAGATGAAAAAATGATAAGGAAAATATTAGAATGTGCAGAAATGAATAGATTAACATTAGCAATTAGAGATAAAGAACAGACAGAATATTATGCGGTTTGGGAGATGTTTTATAAGTGGATAGAAAAAAAGAAAGGAGTGTGGAACTGAAGAAAGTAAATGAGTAAGAAACGTAATATATCAAGATAAAATGTGTAATATATTAAGAAAAGAATAAAAGGGAATTTAACGATAGAAAATTGTAAAAATGTATAAGAAAAAGATTTATAACCAGACGACACACTGCTGATGGAAAAAGAATGTTTTTATATGTGTATAATGAAAAAATAAAAAACTACATTAAAAAAAAAAGTCACAACAGCACTTGAAAACTTACTCATGAGTTATGACCAGAGTTGACACTTCGTTCTTATGACCATCGCAACTTCGCCATGGTCATGTGATCAGCATTTGGGCATGATTGAAGTTTGCAACCTTCCCAGCCAGCTTCTGACAAGCAAAGTCAATGAAGGAAGCCGGATTCACTTAATGACCACATGATTCAGTTAACAACTGCAGTGATTCGCTGAACAACTGTGGCTAAAAAAAGGCCATAAAATTGTGCACGACCCACCTAACAATCGCCTTATAGCAGTGGAAATTCTGGTGCCAATTGTGGTCGTAAGTCTAGGACTACCTATATCCTGAGGGATTCTGGGATGTGGGGCTATCCTGACCCTCTTCCTCCTTCCCCAAACCAGCTCAGGGCTCTTAATCTGGGACTCTCTCTTAGAAAACTCTTATTTTGTCAATACTCTGCCCCATTGCTCCTACAGGTGCACATTCCATCACCTGGCCAGATAAGCTTGCAAAGTAAGTCACTACCGGCCTCATTTATTTAGAATAGTTTAGCCTATCTGAAAAAGGACCAAAAAAAACCCTACACAAACCCCACACACAAACTATCTCAAATCCTGCAATCCGCAAATCAAAAGTCAAAATACTGTTCAGCGAAGTGGAAATGAAGAGATAGCAGCTTCGGGAAGTGAACTGACAGGTGTCAGGCTGAGACGCTGAACTGACCCTTTCTTTTGAATTGGCGCTCGAGGTGCAAATGCTCCCCAGAGGCTCCGGACTTTATGACAAGAGCAAAACTACATGAAAAAGCAAGCATGGCTCAACCCATGAGCCAGAAGATGAGGACAGTAGTTGGTTTGCCTCCCATAATCTCATCTGAATGTTAAATTCACAGTATTGGTGCAGATGGCTTCCCCAGCCTCATACATTAAATTAATTCAAAATTAGAAATAATCCTTCTCTCTCAGGTCCTAGGACTTCCGGTTGTACTTCCGGCGCCCTTGGAAGCCTGATCCGCGAGCTCCGCGGTCAGCTCCGACCTCTCCTTATCGGAGGGTCCAAATCGGGACCATAGCCACCCTGGAGGGGTGGTGAAGCAAAGGGGGACCACCTAGCAAGTAGAGGGGAGCCGCATCTCCCTTCCCTGATCTGGAAAGCCCCCTCCGACGACGACAGGGAGCAGCGGCAGCAAACATGGCTGCCATGAAGCCGAAAGACAGCCTGACTACCTAAGACTGAGCAGGAGAGGGAAAAGTGAGTGGCTTGTGAACTGGGTAAAAGAACTTTTTTTTTTAGTGGAAATTACCCCAAGAAATTCAAGGGGGAAGCATATTGGAGCTATTTGCTAGCGGCAAAACAGCACATTAAGAAAATCAGAATATTTAAGTGGAGACATTTTTGAAAAAAAAATAAAGAAAATTGAACTCTCAAAAGGAAGACGTATTGAAAAGGTATTTTTTTTTAAAAAAAAATACTGGAATTTGAACTGGAACTTGTTTTTTATTACTGGTAACTTTGGCCTCCTATTAGATTTATAAATTTGAAATAATTAAAATTGGACTTTTAGTATCATGTGGAGAGGCAGTACCAAGCTGAAGCGGGAGCGCCATCTGCTGTTAAAAGGAGAATTGTGTAACTTTGGGACTTTTTGTATTTGCTGGATTACAAACATTTATTTTAAAAATACTGGAAAATATTACAATAACAAGATCTTTAAACAAGTGACCCCTCAACATTGTTGAGTAAATAAAAGTGATTGGAAGAGGAGTGGAGAACCCCCAGATCTCTCTTCTTGAATTGGATTGAATATAAAATGGAAACAAGTGGAGATAATAAAATGGAATTGATGTACCAAGACATTAAGGATTCTATAAAAGAACAACGCAAGGAGATGAAGGGAATATTTGGTTGCATGGATTGTATAGATCAAAAATTGGAAAAACCAATACAAGGAATGACAAGTAAAGACCAGGACAATGAGGAAGGATCAGAGGTACCAGAAAGAGCAGTGGAGACAGCAGAAATGGGAAATCAGCATGAAGAAGACTACAACAAGAAGATATTAGTAAAATTGATGGTGAATAAGAAACTAGAAAATACTTTAAAAGATGTGAAAATGAAATGGGAGAAACAGGAAGATAGTTCGAGAGGAGAAAAAGGGGTAGGACAAGTATATATAATTAGAAAGTGGGGGGAAAGGGTGAAGGGAGAGAAAGCTAGAGGGCATAGTTCTGAGGCAGAACTAAAAGTAGATGAAATGAAAAATTTAAAAGAAGTATATGGGAGACAACCCCCCAAAAAGAAGAAGATTAAAAATTTGGATGTGGGTGAAAGATGTGGGATAAAGGGGAAAGAAAAGGTGAAATATTTTATGAAAGCATTTATGAATATTAGGATTATATGTTGGATAACTGTTTTGTATGTGGTGTAAGAGAAAAAATTATTTTCAATATATATTAGTAATGTAGTAATGTAATGTATACTATTATTAGATTTATATAGGTTGGAAAATTAGTTTGTAAATGAGAATTATATGAAAGCTTTTTAATAATGTGTATGAATATTAGAATATTAGAATTATATAAGTTGAATAAATGTTTGTATGTGGTATAAGAGATAAAAATTATTTTTGAATAATGAAAAGCTAGAGAATAGATCATGATTCATATATGGAAAATTGAATAATGAAAAAAGGAAAGATCACGTCTGATTATTAGAATGATAGGAGGAAGAAAAAAAGAGGGCTAAAATAGAGACAGGAACATGAGGGGGAAAAGAGTAAAAATAGATATTAAAATGATAGGAAGTGTGGTAGAATTATGAGAAGGATTAGAATTGGAAGATGATAGCAGATATTATGTGTTAAAATTAGAAATGAAAATGAATTGTAACTATTAAGAATAATATCGTACTGAAGAAGGCCCATGGAGTCTTGAAAGCTCCATCCACATCACTTCCTTTTAAAGTGCTAGATCAGTCTTCCCCAAACTGATCCTCTTGCGAAAATTAGACTTCAATTCTCAAAAATCACTTGAAAACCGAAGATTGCTGAACTGGAAGGTTTGGAAGGCATAAGAAGGATGCCTTCAAATTCAAAAATGCCACAAAGAAGAGGGGGTCAATTTATTCTCCAAAGCCCCTGAAGGCAGGACAAGAAACAACAGATGGAAACTAATCAAGGAGAGAAGCAGCCTGGAATTAAGGAGAAACTTCCAGACAGTGAGGACAATTAACCAGCGGAACTGCTTGCCACCAGAAATCCTGGGTGCTCCAACACTGGAGAAAGACTGGACAATCACTTGTCTGAAATGGTATAAGATATCCTGCTTGAGCAAGGGGTTGGACTAGAAGACCTCCAAGGTCCCTTCCAGCTCTGATTCTGATTCTGAAGACTGAAGGCCGAGATAGTTGAACAATGAAAATGAAGAAATATTCAACAAGGATACTCTACCCACTAAATACATGTTGAATAAGAGGATGGGCCGTCTTCATGTACACGTCTTGATTGGAACAGGACTCCCCAAAGACTTCGTCGAAATAAAACACATGCTGCAAAAAACAGAAAGGACATTTAGTGCAAGAAAGAGAGTTTAATTCCTTTAACCAGGCATAATGGCAGCGGACATAACCAGGGACATGGTCTCATTCAAAGGTATGAGGAGTTGGATTGTTCTGATAGGGCAAAGCCACATTAAACCCGCCGAGAGAAAAGCAGCACCATCAGCAACAGCTAATAGACAGACAGGGGGGAAAATAACCTGTCTCATTTTATTTCTAAGCTCCATCAAGTAGAGATGTCTAGGGAAGAAAGCCGTCAGTGTAGCTATAGAAAGATGGGAAAATTTAGAAAACAGTAGTGTAGTCCATTGAATTGAACATTCTAAAGTTATGCTAAGAATTGTAAAGTTTCTCTCTCCCCCCCCTCTCCCCTCTCTCTTTTCCTCTAACCCTGCCCCTCTTCCCTCCCTCTTCCTCCTCTCTCTTCCCCTCCCCTCTCCTTCTCCACCCTCTCCCTTCCTCTTCTCTTCTCTTCTCCTCCCTCTCCCCCTGCTCCTCTCTTCCCCTCCCCCCTCTTCCCCTCTCTCTTCCCCTCTCCCTCTCTCTCCCCCTCCCTTTCACTCACTCACCCACCCACACACACACACACACACACACACACACACACACACCTGCAAGATGTACTGCGTGAGGTCAACTGCCTCTTTCTTCTCGTGGAGCAGAAGCGTTTCCTTGTCTTCCACTGTGAGGATGTTCACTTCTCCACGCCTCTCTTCTCGTAAACCGAGGGGGCGTTTTCGCACACACACACGGATCTTGTCCGTTTCGATCCACGGGGTCTCTCTCTCACCAGCAGCCATTCTACAAAAGGGCAGGATTTCAAATGGGCTGTTATCACATCATGCAGATGAAAGCACGCAAAAGGATATGCACACTTTTTAAAATTTTAAACAGCGTTTAGAATCTCCGGTCTCCAAATTTTATTTTATGGTGGTAAATTCAATCTCCCATCAAATCTATTCTCAGTAGTGACTGTGAGAGGGATCAGAGTTTCTTAGTGGACAACCATTTAAATAGGAGCCAGCCGTGTGCTGCAGCTGCCAAAAAAGCCAACGCAGTCCTAGGCTGCATCAACAGAGGGAGAGCATCAAAGGTCAGAAGAAGTGATAGTACCACTCTACACTGCACTAATGAGGCCACACTTGGAATAGTGGGTCAGTTCTGGTGGCCATAATTCAAAAAAGATGCTGACACTTTAGAAAGAAGGAAGAGCCACAAAGCTGATAAAGGGACTGGAGGCTAAACCGTACGATAAAGAGTTGCAGGAACTACCCCAGAGAAGATTCAGGGGAGATATAATACCGGTAGCTTCCTTCCAGTACTTGAAGGGCTGTTTCTCAACCTATTCTCCAAAGCACCTGAGGGCAGGACAAGAAGTGGCGAGTGGAAAATTATTAAAGAGCGATCCAACCTAGAATGAAGGAGAAATTTCCTGACAGTGAGAACAATCAGTGGAAGGTTGTGGGTGCTCCATCACTGGAGGATTTCAAGAAGAGATTGGATAACTATTTGTCTGAAATGGTATATGTCTATGGAGCTTCTCAGTCATCCAGGTCACGGTTGTCCCAAAGGTGCTTTTTTTCAAGAGGCAACTGGACTTTCTTGTTATTCTTTGAAGACGTTTCGCATCCAAGAAGCTTCTTCAGTTCTGACTGGATGGTGGGGAATGGAAGGATTTATACTCCTTGATTTATACTTATACCTATTTATTCTTATACTCAAGGAGTATAAATCCTTCCATTCCCCACAATCCGGTCAGAGCTGAAGCAGCTTCTTGGATGAGAAGTGAAACGTCTTCAAAGAAAAAACCAGAAAGTCCAGTTGCCTCTTGAAAAAGGCACCTTTGGGACTGAAATGGTATAGGGTTATAGGGGGTTGGACTAGAGCAGGGGTGTCAAACTTGTGTCATCACAGCGGTGTCACGTGACGTATCGTGACTTTTCCCCCTTCACTAAACCGGGCATGGGCGTGGCCAGTGCGTGACACATCCGGCCCACGGGCCACGAGTTTGACACCCCTGGACTGGAGGATCTCCAAGGTCCCTTCCAACTCTGTTACTCTATCTTCTCTATAGGACAGAACATTAGCCCCTTCTCCATGAACAGAGATGCAAATGAAACATTATTACCTGGTGTAAGAATGAGGCACTCCGTAATTGTAGCCTGAGATATGAGCTACTCTCTGTACAAAGGAAATGTCCGTGTCTCCTAAAACATCATTAGATGAACTTGACGCTGGAACCACCAGCTGGTCCTCTGTCCAGCTTGCAGATGCTTTTAAGGAGTCTTTCCTGGGTCTTTTGTGGACCGAATCATGGCTGAACCCCGCAGCGGCCTCCTCTTTACCCTCATTTGAAGAACTGTGAGATAAGGTGCACGACCCAGATTCAAACTCTTTCCGTTCATCTTTTCCCTCGGAATCAAAATGGAGCTGTCTCCGTGGGCCGGACCGAGTGAGTTGGGGTCGCAGGCGTCGGGCACTTTTCTGGAAATCTTCCTGTTTTTTCCTGACCGCTTCCTCTTCGGCCTGCAGCATCTTGATAATTCGAATGAGCTGGAAGAGGCGCTTGCGGTCCTTCATGTTATGAACCCCAAGTTTGCTGTAATCCTTCATGGAGACCTTGGCAAGTTCGTCGATCTTCTGGAAGCCGAGGGCGGTAAAATGCGGGTAATATTTTTGAAGCTCTGCCTCACAGAGGCATTCGTACAGACACGAGGCCATCTTCTCTCTCACGGTGGCCTAAGTCGTTAAGAAAAGTGTTTCAGGCAAACTTAAAATATAATTGTGTATCAGGACAGTGGCTTTCTGAAATATGGGGGGGGGGGGAATTCTAATCTCGTGCCAGTACGTTGACTGGAAATGCCATAACTTGCAAGGCTACAGGGAGTCCAGGACTTTATCAAATCGAAAGTTATGATGTCTTGGAAAAAATGCCTTTGGACTCGTTCTCAAAGTTGCAACCATTGTTTGAATTCAATTTGGGTGCCCAGCAAACAGCTCGGGTTTACAATGGTTGCAGCATCTTCAAATCACACCATTGTGATCTGCGACCTTCCCAGCCAGGAACAAGCAAATTCAATTGAAGAAGCCAAATTTGCTTAATGACTACAAGATTTACTTAAAGACCACACAATTTGCCTAATGGCTGTAGTAAAAATGGTTCTAAAATCAGGTCTGGTCATGCGATGACTTGCTTAACAACCGCGTTGCTTAGTGACCAAAATTCCCATGCCAATTGCGGTCATAAATCAAGGACTGCCCGTTTATCACAATCATGGGAAAGTTCACAGGCGACACAGCCCATTGTCGCACAATCCCCCAATGCCCAGTCTTCTTCATCATTCAATTCTATAAATGGTCAATATTTGTCAATACAGGTAGTCCTCGACTTACAACAGTTCAAAGTTACAACAGCAGTGATAAAAGTGACTTAGGACCATTTTCCACACTTACAACCTTTGTAGCATCCCCGTGATCGTGTGATCAAAATTCAGACGATTGGCAACTGGTTCATACTTATGACCGTTGCTGTGTCCCGGGGTCACGTGATCCCCTTTTGCAACCTTCCGACAAGCAAAATCAATGGGGAAGACAGATTCACTTAACAACCGTGTTACTAATTTATCAACTGCAATGGTTCACTTAACAACCGTGGCAAGAAAGGTCGCAAAATGGGACAAAACTCACTCAACAAATATTTCACTCAAGAACAGAAATTTTGGGCTCAATTGTGGTCAAGGACTACGTGTATTAAACAAAAAATAATTTATACAATGTGAAAGCAATATAGTACAGCAGAATACTTACGTTATATGCTATTACCTGGAAATAGCATCCAGTAAATACCCTTAGAATTTCAGTGAAGTTAAACAGCAGAACTAAATGGACAAGGAAATCCTATTTTTATTATGAACCCCGGCAGAATAAAGATGAAATAATATTTACACGTGGGTTTTTTAAAACAAAAACAAACTCAATTTTTTTTATACTACATACTACCCTGCAGCAGACTAACAATTAGGGAATTAAAGGATAAAAGTTTGCCAAAATGCCCCCATAGACAAATGGATAACGCATTCTGGAAATATAACTTAATATGATCTAGAAAATGTCTAGGGCATATTTATACCCCTCCTAATACATTTTTTCTCCTTTATAAATGCACCCAGTTGGGGTAATGTTTTATGTGGCTGATGAATAGAACTTCAATCTTCACAGTAAATATATCAGCCACTAAGATATAACAATTTGTTTCTTGTTGGTGCAGAAGAGCAAAGATAGTCCCTCTTAAAAATTGCACCAAACTAGTTATGTTTGAAAATTCGATACAACAAAGTGTTGCTCTTGTTTATTTTGACCTAAGTTGTCATTTTTAAAAAAAGTTACTTAATCTACCAGATAGCTTCATAGCTTATTCTCACCTCAAAATGTATATACAGTTGCAATTGCTTTGACCCTTTTTAAAAAATGACAATATCAGAGAAAGAAAACCACTGTTCAATTGTCTTAATACATTGCATAAAGTCCATTCAGCTAAACTCTCTTCGTTGTCCCGCTTAGGTTAACAAAGAGAAGCCTTTGAAATTACAGCCGCAGAATATCAGTTGGTGGAGAAGAGAGATTCCACCAGCCTCAAACCTCCCACTTAAATTTATAAACCTTAAAAAGGCAGAAGAAATTACATTCCATCTTTTTTTTAATTAAAAGATGGCTTTCGTTTCCCTCACCTCGTTTCTCACATCTATTAAAACCATCGCCATCCTTCGAGAGTCTCAAAAGCAGCCTACTGAGATATTGCAGGATATATAGAAAATGAAATTAGTTAATCAGTCAATTCCATCCAGGTCCCAAACTTTACAGGAAAGAAAGAGAACTACAATCACTTACTTGTTTTCCTCTTGCTGAAGTTTAATGGGTCAGGCAGCAGAAAATCAGAATGCCTAAATTTAGAGGCATCTTTCCTAGATGCAGCTGTTTGTCCCATGTGCTACCCTGGTTAATGATCAGAGGTTATGAAATGGATATGGATGGATGTGTTTCAAAAAGCCACAGCACGAAGGAAAAACGATTTGCTTACTGTATATGAAGAGATAAGGAGCTGCTCCCATCTTAAGTATTAAAATTGCTGGGCCTGACATGAAGGAAGTTTACTTCAGACCAAGCACATCTAAATGGGTTTAGGGCAAAATATTTAAGAACAACTTAGAAGGCAGAACAATTTTCAACCGAGAAATCAATTTTCAAATTGATTTCTCCTAGGTGAGGTGCACACGGAATTTTTGGTTTGAATTTAAATCAAAAAGATAAAAGAGGTTTGATTAAAAATCTTAGGAATGTACAGGCAATCCTTGACTTACAACAGTTTGTTTAGTGACCGTTCAAAGTTACAACGGCACTGGAAAAAGTGACTTAGGACCGTTTTTCACACTTACGATCTTTGCCGCAACCCCATGATCATGGGATCAAAATTCAGACGCTTGGCAACTGACTCATACTTATGACTGTTGCTGTGTCCCAAGGTCATGAGGTCCCCTTTTGCAACCTTCTGACAAGCAAAATCAATGGGGAAGAGAGATTCACAACAACGGTGTTACTAATTTAACAACTGCAATGATTTAGTTACCAACCGTGGCAAGAAAGGTTGTAAAACGGGGCAAAACTCACTTAACAAATGTCTCACTTAACAACCAAAATTTGGGGCTCAATTGTGGTCATGTCGAGGTCTACCTGTACAATCATGGACATCTACAGAGTGAACATCTCTGCTGCTGATGTAAGTTTTACCCCAATCATCTTTTAAAAGGAGCTCCAGCTGTGTAATTTGTTTATATTGGCAATATAATTGTATAATGTCCCAAAGATGCTTTTTCAAAAGGCTACTGGACTTTCTCTGCTTTTCCTTGAAGATGTTTTGCTTCTCACCCAAGAAGCTTCTTCAGTTCAGTTCTTTGGGAAAAACCAAAAAAAGGCCAGTTGCCTTTTGAAAAAGCACGTTTGGGACAACCATGACCTGGATGACTGGAAATCTCCATAGACATAATTGCATAATATACAAAACGGGGCTGCCCTTGAAAATAAGTAGAAAGTGGCAGCTGGTCCAGGCAATTTATTTATTTATTAAATTTTTATGCTGCCCATCTCCTCTGGGCGGCTAGAATGTAAAAGGCGAATAGAAAAATAATTTTAAAAAATTAAAGCTATGCAGATTAAAAGTTATATTAGGCCCATTTGTCATTACTGTTCTGCAAGCTGCACCAATTACCTAATGCAGGTAGTCCTCGACTTACAATTGTTTGTTTAGTGACCCATCAAAGTTATAACGGCACCGGAAAACCCCCAGAGCTGGCTGGGAAATTCTGAGAGTTGAAGTCCACAGGTCTTAAAGTGGCCAAGGTTGGACATGCCGGGCTAAATAAATGAAATTTTCTCCATACAATGAGGACCTTCGCCTTCCAATTTCAGGTCCCAAAGCTTTGCCCTCCTACGCTGCAGCTGTTGCCTATATGGGTAGTCCTCGACTTACGACCACAATTGAGCCCAAAATTTCTGTTAAGTGAAACATTTGTTAAGTGAGTTTGCCCCATTTTACAACCTTTCTCACCAGTTTTTAAGTCAATCACTGCAGTTGATAAGTTAGTAACCCAGTTGTTAAGCAAAGCCAAAGGGGAATCCAGACTCACTTATCAGAAGGTCGCAAAAGGGGATCACATGATCCCGGGACACAGCAACAGTCATAAATATGAATCAATTACCAAGTGTCTGAATTTTGATCACATGATCATGGGGATGTTGCAAACCTCGTAACTATGAAAAACGGTCGTAAGTCACTTTTTTTAGTGCCATTGTAACTTTGAAGAGTCACTAAATGAACTGTTGTAAGTCGAGGACTCCCTGTAATGGCCTCCCTATCCACTCTACAAATGTCATAGTCACGTGAGCAAATTCTTCAGAAATAAATAATTCCTGTTTGCAATTTGAAAAAAAATCTTCTTGCTTTGGGTGTTTTATGCTGGTGCATAAATAGGGTGTTTGGATTTTCCTTTAAGCAAATACAGGCAATCCTCGACTTACAACTGTTTGTTTAGTGACCGTTCAAAGTTACGACAACACTGAAAATAGCGACTTATGACCCTTTTGTCACACTTACGACCACTGCAGCCTCCCCGTGGTCACGTGATTTACATTCATAGGCTTGACAACTGGTTCATATTTATGACGGTCGCAGCATCCCGGGGGTCACGTGATCCTCCTTTTGCGACCTTCTGACAAGCCAAATCAATGGGAAACCCAGATTCACTTAACAACGGTGTGACTAACTTAACAACTGCAGTGATTCACTTAACCACTGTGGCAAAAAAAAAAGTCATATAATGGGACAAAGCTCAGCAACTGTCTCACGCAGCAACAGAAATTTTGGGCTCCACTGCAGTCATAAGTCGAGGACTACCTGTATTAAACTCATATTATCTGATAAGGGAGAGAGACCCACTACCATACAAAGATTTTAAAAAATGGCTCCAAGCTGTCTCCTAAAAAAAAAAAAAAAAAAAAATAGCATTATAGTCACATCATTGAGGTCTCCTAAAAATGGTCTGAGTCCTTAGACATGCTAAACCCCCAAGAAATTTCTCTTAGGATTAAATAGGCACCCAGGATGGGAATCTGGGCTGGAGGGTGGGGTGGGGTGGGGAGGAATTCTGCATCCAGATTTAAATTTCCCTTCCATCGAGCGCAGCTGTTGTCATCTCGGTCTGTTTTTCTCAATGAAAAATGATACTGGGGCCCCTAGGAATAACCTTGCCTTGTTCAAAGGAAATCATTCCATCCCAGTCTTCAGATTGTGACCACAGGTAGTCCTCGGCTTACGACCGCAATGGAGCCCAACATTTCTGTGGCTCAGTGAGACATTGGTTAAGTGGATTTCCCCCCATTTTACGACCTTTCTTGCCACATGTGTTAAGCGAATCGCTTCAGTTGTTAATTTAGTCACAGGGTTGTTAAGTGAATCTGGCTTCCCCCTTGACTTTGCTTGTCGGAAGGTCGCAAAAGGAGGATCACGTGACCCCCGGGATGCTGCAACCGTCATAAATATGAGTCAGTTGCCAAGCCTCTGGATTTTGATCATGTGACCCTGGGAATGCCGCAACGGTCATAAGTGTGAAAAAAGGTCATAAGTCACTTTTTTTCAGTGCCGTTGTAACTAAGAACTGTTGTAAGTCGAGGACTACCTGTGGTCACAATTTCCCTTCTCAATTTTGTGCCTAATGCTTAGGGGACAATAAAATACCCAGAAAATCACCTCATCTTAACAAGTTTCCAATAATGGGGAGGGAGGAAAGAACAAACAGCTTCCCAGTTAGACCAGTACAAGTAGTCCTTGACTTACAACAGTTCGTTTAGTGACCGTTCAAAGTTACCACGGCACTGAAAAATGTGACTTGTGACCGTTTTTCATAGTTACGACCTTTGCAGCATCCCCGCGGTGATCAAAATTCAGAGGCTTGGCAACTGGTTCACACTTACGACCGTTGCAGTGTCCCGGGATCATGCGATCTCCTTTTGCAACCATCTGACAAGCAAAGCCAATGAGGAAACCAGATTCACTGAACAACCATGTTCCTAACTTAAGAACTGCAGCGATTCACTTAATAACTGTGGGAAGAAAAGTCGTAAAATGGAGCAAAACTCACTTAACGAATGTCTCACATAACGCTTTTGGGCTCAATTATGGTTGTAAGTCAAGGACTACCTGTATAGTCTCTCTTCTTACCGACAGTCCTCAACCTATGACCAGACCTGGGACCAGAATTTCTATTACTAAGTAGGGTCGTTGCAAAGGGAATTGTGCAGTCCTTAAGTGAATCCGGCTTCCCCCATTGACTTTGCTTCTTGGAAGCCGGCCAAGGGCGATCACAGGACCCCAGGATGCCGCAACCATCCTTGACCACGTGTGGCTTGCCAAGTCTGAATCCTGATCAGGTGATCGTGAGATGCAATAACAGTCCCAAGTGTGACATTTTTCAGTGCTGTTGTAACTTCAAACGTTCGCTAAATGAATGGCTGTGAGTTAAGGAATACCTGCATTTCCCTGGAGCAGGGGTCGGCAACCTTAAAAACTCAAAGAGCCATTTGGACCCGTTTCCCAGAGAAAACAAAACACCCGGAGGCACAAAACCTGGGTGGGCGTGGCCAACTCGACGTCACTCCCACCGAGTCACATGACACCCCCCCAGCTGCGCCTACCCAGGTTTTGTGGGTCTGTTTTCTATGAGAAAAAGATATCTCTCTCTCTCTTTTCCCTCTCTTTCTCTCTCTCTCCATCTCTTTTTCTCCCTCTCATCTTTCTTTCTCTCTTTCCCTCTCCCCATCTCTCGCTATCTCTCCCTCTCCCTCCCTCCTCTCTCTCTTTCTCCCTCTCCCCTTCTCTCTGTG
>QLTV01003266.1:749034-760795 GCA_003457575.1 Thermophis baileyi
TGTCTTTCATGCCAAAGGCGGGACTAGAACTCTCCATCTCCTGGTGATTGACCCAAAGTCGCCCAGCATATCAAGAAAGCATGCTGGCTGGGGAATTCTGGGAGTTGAAGTCCACCCCTCTTGCCAAGTTGGAGAACACCATTCTAGAATTTCACAGGGAGGGGAGCTGTCCTGTTTTGAAACCCCTGCTTCGTCTTCTCTCATCAGGCCACGTAGACCCCGGGGAAGATGACCTGAGCACAGCCCTGCGAGAGACCGAGGAAGAGGCTGGCCTGGCCTCCACCCAGTTCACCATTCTGGAAGGTTTTAAGAAGGAATTGAATTACGTGGTCAGAGGCAAACCCAAAACCGTGGTCTACTGGCTGGCCGAGCTGAAGGACCAGGACACGGAGATCAAGCTTTCTTCAGAGCATCAGGCCTTCCGTTGGCTGACCCTTAGTGAGGCCTGCAGACTTGCAGAATACGAGGACATGCAAGGCACCCTCAGAGAGGCCGATCACTTTCTCTCTTCCAACGAATAAATTTCCTTTCGTGGGATGCAGGAATGTTTGGGCAGATGTTGCGCTGCTGTTCTTTCAAGTCTTAACAGCAACATTCCTCAGCTTTGGCCCCTTAAAGATGGGTGGACTTCAACTCCCAGAATTCCGAGCTTGGTTGTTTTCTTGTAGACATTTCACGATCCAACTGGGAAACATCATCAGTGCTAGAGAGGTTGAGGTTTGCTCCCAGCTTATGCAGGATAAATAGAGAGCAAACCCCACTCCCTTGTAGCATTGATGATGTTCCCTAGTTGGGTCATGAAACATCTGCAAGAAAACAACCAAGCTCAGAGAACACCAAGGACCCCACAGTTCTCCTTCTCCTCCTCCTCCTCTTCCTCCTCCTCCTCCACTCCATACCCTTCTAGCCAGCGGTGGGTTGCTCCCGGTTCGGCCAGGTTCTTAGAACCGGTAGTGGCGGCGGCAGGCTCCGCCCACCCTCCCGGGACGCTTCTTCGCATGCGCAGAAACAGCGCGCGCGCGAACCAGTATCAAACTAATTTAGAACCCACTACTGCTTCTAGCACTAATTATGTTGCCCAGTTGGGTCATGAAACATCTGCATGAAAACAACCAAGTTCAGAGAGCACCAAAGACTCCACATTTTCCTCCTCCGCCTCCCCCTCTTCCTCCGCCTCCCCCTCCTCTCCACAAACTCCCCTCCCTTCCAGCACTGATGATGATGTTCCCTAGTTGGGTCATGAAACGTCTGCAAGAAAACAACCAAGCTCAGAGAGCACCAAGGACCACACAATCATCGTCCCCCTCCTCCTCTTCCTCCACCTCCTCCTCTCCACCCATCCCCTCCCTTCACTGATGATGATGTTCCCTAGTTGGGTCATGAAACGTCTGCAAGAAAACAACCAAGCTCAGAGAGCACCAAGGACCCCATATTCTGGGAGTTAGTGCATACTTCCGGAAGGTGCCATGTTGAGGAAGGCTAACGCAGAAACAGTCTTTCTGGGTTCACCCCAAAAGCTCTTAACAGATCGAGTCTGATTCTTGCTCTGTCCATTTGCTAGGTCTTGGTTAGGTCCTAGGCAGACGGTCCCTCGAAGGACTTGCCCCTGATGGTAGAAGCTCCAGGATAAGCTGGAATCAATGACAGGTGATGCCGTGTCCATCTCTCCTTCTGAGACTCCCGTGGGCCACTTAGCGTGTAAGAGCTTTTTGGATGAATCCAGCTAGATTGTTCCAACATGTTTTGGAGGTTCAATTTATTGAAAGATTCAAGTCTGCAGGATTATAATTCTCTTTTTGAGAAACTGGACTTTTATTTAAACACGCTTTTTATTTTATTTTGAGAGGGATTTAAAACAAAGCATCCCGTTGGTCATCACCTGACATCCGTAGCTTCTTGTCCTGCCTTCGGGTGCTTTGGAAAATAGGTGGACCCCCTCTTCTTTGTGACAACCCCTCGAATATTGGAAGACTGCTATCATGTCTCCCCTACTCCTTCTTTTCATTAAACTAGACATATCCAAATTCCAGCAACCATTCTTTATATGTTGTGGAAGTCCTAATGGTGTCTCATCCAAGAATTACCCAAGTCTGCCTTTGTTTGGTCATCAACCTATACCGGTAGTAACTACAATGCAAGTGGGAAGGCCACCGCACCTTCTTTGCTTTCTTTTTAGTAAAAGAGTTAGTCCACACAACCCCAGAAGAAAGGCTATAGAAGCTTCAAGTGTGAGCAAAAAGGGCTCTCTTAGAAAGAACTGGATTTCGAGAGATTCAGCCGGGAGAAGATGGAGTAAGTCAGCTAGTATAAATGGTCAAAGAGCGAGGTGGTAGTCCCATCTTTCCATTCGATCAAGATCTCGCCATGCTTGAGCGAAGGGGAAGGGGAGGCAGGGATGATCTGCACCTTGGAGGTAGGGCTGACCGTTCCTGGTGGAGGTTGTTGGTGTTCCTCACAGCTCATCTGCCGGCTCTTCAAAGCTAACAGCTGCTTCTTCTTCTTCCTGTGGCCACAAGAAGCAGACCCCCTTGAGTCACCCAGAGTTGCGTTATGGTGGCCATATAAATGTCACATAAATAAAGAATTGAGGATGCCTCCCAACCCCGCACAGTTCCAGCCTAGCACTTACTTTTTGGATTGGATATTGAACATCAGGATGATTATCCCCAGGATGAAGGCCAGAGGGCTCAGGACAAGCAGGGTTGTTCTCCAGATGGAACCTACGGAGGAGAACATCACAAGGACCTTAGCACCAACAGAATAACAGAGTTGGAAGGGACCCTTGGAGGTCATCTAGTCCAGGGATCCCCAACCTTTTGGACCTCAGGGACCACTAAATTCATAATTTTAAATCCCGCGGACCACTAATATGACCTGCCTAATGACCGGCTGGGTGGGCGTGGCTAGGTGGTCATGTGACTGGGTGGGCGTGGCCAACTCGATGTCACATCAAGGGGCGCCTCGCCAGCCTCTACTCGCCCCTCCCCTCCCAGCCACTCCTCCTTAGGGCCCCAACAGGAAGCAGTTGTTGGAGCTAAGCAGCCACCACGAGAAAGAGTTGGCAAAACAGCTGGCTCAGTTCAACTTGGCTCTGACCGAGAAGGAGGCCGCAAGCAGAGGGAAGACCTGTGGGAGTGCAAGGCCAGGTACTGGTGCCTGGAGGCTCAGCAGGCTGAGATGGTCAGCCGGTTCCAGGCCATGATACAGTCCCACTGGAACAAGGGCCTCCGGCTCTTTGCCACCAGTGGTGCTTCCTTCCAGCCTTCGCCCAAAGCCCCGCACCAGGAGGCTGAAGCAGACCCCAAGTCGGAATTTCTGCCCCCCTCTGACCCGCACAAAAAGACCCCGAAGGGGGAGACTCTGCAGCAACACAAGCGTTCATTGCACGTATCCGGCCCAGGGGCCGTAGTTTGAGGACCCCTGATTTAGTGCAATATAAAAAATGCAAATAATTTTTCTGCGGACCACCAAAATTTTCTCACAGACCACCAGTTGGTGACCGCTGTTCTAGTCCAACCCAACGCTCAAGCAGGAGACCCTATATCATTCCAGAGAAATGGCCATCCAATCTCTTCTTAAAAACCCCCAGTGATGGAACACCCACAACTTCTGGAAGCAAGATGTTCCACTGGTTAATTGTTCTCACTGTCGGGAAATTCCTCCTTAGTTCTAGGTTGGTTTTCTCCTTGATTAGTTTCCATCCATTGCTTCTTGTTCTGCCTTCTGGTGCTTTGGAGAATAGGTTGACTCCCTCTTCTTTGTAGCAGCCCCTCAAATATTGGAAGACTGCTATCAGTCCTTCTTTTCATGAAACTAGACATATCCTATTCCTGCAACTGTTCTTCCTATGTTTTAGCCTCCAGTCCCCTAATCATCTTTGTTACTCTTCTCTGCACTCTTTCTAGAGTCTCAACATCCTTTCTTTGCTAGCCATCGTTCTTCACCATTAGGACATTTTTAGTTTCCCCAACAATGGTCATTAGATGCTACCAAGGACCAGCAGGGTCTGGTACCCATTTGCTCACAATAACCACCTCTGTCCACCAGCTGGACGATGGAAGACAAAAACACCATGTGGCAACCTTCAGCCCCACATTTTCCCCTCTGAAGACCCACTGAAGCATCTGCTGGTCTGTGATCTTTGCAAAGTAGCATGATTTGTGAGTTGTGGCTTAACACGGGATAAGAACCCAGGCGTTCTTGTTGTTTTTTGATAAGCCAGAGTGAAAACAAAAGGTGGTATAATGTGATGTGAGAACGCAACCAGTTTCTGATTTGTTGAAAGACAATATTCCGTATTTCTGTGTTTCCAACAGAAATTGGTGTCACATTGGTAGATAGAAAAAAAAGCCACCTGTTTTGTCATGCAATACAAAATGGATGACTTGTGGAACCTCCTGCTAAAGATGTCAAGGACTGTAAGCTTAGTTGGTCTTCAAGAGGCTAAGAAGAGCAGGAAGGAGAAGACCACTGTGGTTGGCTAGTTGTCCACATAGTCAAGCGACATCTCCAAGTCAGAAAACTAGATCAGGTAAGATCAAAGGTCTGGTGTCTTCCAACCATCCAAAGCCACCTAGAAAAGAGGGACGTCTGCACCTGAAGCTTCCAGATAGATTTCTCTTGAACAGGGAAGTTCTCAAGAAGATCCCTACGAAAGTATTGGCCCTTTTAAGAAAAATCTTTCTGTGCCTGCGGCAACATCTCTCTTACTTTTAATATCCAGTTTCTAACCTAGATTTGGGGGACCAGTAGCCTTCTCCTGGTGCTTTTGATGTGGAGGATATGTTTCTGGAGAGAAAAAGATAGAATGGAACAGAGAACTTCAGAATGGAGATCCAGGAAGAATATCTGTCTACTGAGGCCAAACTGACACAACACAACACACCCACTACACTACCATGTTGTTTGCTGGATTTCAAATTCTCTCACTGTGCACGCCCTGCTGATGTTTGCAAAGCTCTTGCCTGTGGCTTAGTATGTTGTGTAAACCCCGAGTAACAGAATACTTGCAACGGAATACCTTATTCCACAAGACTTGAAATTTTGGGCTTAGACAACTTAGAACTACGTCGCCTTAGAACCGATCTAAATGTAGTTCATAAAATTATCTGCCACAATGTCCTACCTGTCAATGACTACTTCAGCTTCAACCACAACAATACACGAGCACACAATAGATACAAACTTAATGTAAACCGCTCCAAACTCGACTGCAGAAAATATGACTTCAGCAACAGAGTGATCAATGCCTGGAATTCACTACCTGACTCTGTGGTTTCTTCCCCAAACCCAAAAAACTTTAACCTTAGACTGTCTACTGTCGACCTCACCCCATTCCTAAGAGGTCTGTAAGGGGCGTGCATAAGCGCACCAGCGTGCCTACCGTCCCTGTCCTACTGTCCTATTGTCTTCATCTATCTGTATTCACTTTGATTATGTTTATGATTATACCTATACCTGCTATCTTGTACATGTTTGACAAATAAATAAATAAATAAAATAAATAAATAAACACATGGTTCTAAGCCATGGTTTCTTTCCATTACAGCGACAAACCCTCCTGTGCTTCAACAATTGTGAATGGTTCAGCAAACCGTGATTTGGCAAAGAGGGTTTGTGCAAAGTGTGGATGGAGCCAGAAGCTGGGTGGCATTCTCAGCTTAAATTTTGGATAGCTTTGATCTCCCCTCAATTGCAGGATTTAATCAGATTCATTTGGCAAGGTGGTTATCCTAAAGCTTCGGAGATGCGGGTGGACATCCTTGGTTATTAGTTGGTTATTAGTGGGCCTCGAACAATGTTTCTCAACCTTACCAACCTTAAAATGTGTGGACTTCAATTCTCAGAATTCCCCAACCAGCATGGCTGGCTGGGGAATTCTGGGAGTTGAAGTCCACACATCTTAAAGTTGATAAGGTTGAGAATGTCTATGGAGATTCTCAATCATCCAGGTCATGGTTGTCCCAAAGGTGCTTTTTTCCAAGGTTTAGTCTGAGAAACACTGACCTTGAAGAATCTACCAGAGTCTCTCTAGGCCCACACTTCCCAGAAGCTCCTTGAGTTTTGACCTTAGGAGGACCTTCTTCCCCTTGCCACCAGAAAGGGCAGGTTCAGATGAACAAGAGCTGCCACACAGAATTTGAGAAGTTTTGCACACTCTGGTTCCCAACACTGCTGTCGGGCCTTGGCTGATCCCTAGCCAAGTCCACGGCTGTAGAAGATGCCACCAAAATAAGGTGGGTTTTGCTTTTGACGAGCAATGGAAATTCATCAAGATATCTTAATTACCACGTTCATTTTTTAGGGCAGGGGTCTCTAAACCTGGCAACTTTAAGACATGTGGACTTCAGATTACAGATTACAGATTAACCTTGTAGGTCATCTAGTCCAACCCCCCCGCTCAAACAGGAGACCCTACACCATTTCTGACAAATGGCAGTCCAATCTCTTCTTGAAATCCTCCAGTGATGAAGCTCCCACAACTTCCAAAGGCAACTTCTGTTCCATCGGTTGATTGTTCTCCCTGTCAGAAAATTCCTCCTTATTTCTAGGTTGAATCTCTCCTTGTTCAGTTTCCATCCATTCTTCCTTGTCTGGCCTTCAGGTGTCTTGGAGAATAGCTTGACCCCCTCCTCTCTGTGGCAGCCCCTGAGATATTGGAACGCTGCTATCCTGTCTCCCCTAGTCCTTCTCTTCACTAGACTAGCCATGCCCAGCTCCTGCAACCGTTCACCGTATGTTTTAGCCTCCAGTCCCCTAACCACCCTGGTTGCTCTTCTTTGCACTCTTTCTAGAGTCTCCACATTTTTTTTACCTCGTGGCGACCAAAACTGAATGCAGTATTCCAAGTGTGGCCTTACCAAGACATTATAAAGTGGTATTAACACTTCACGTGATCTTGATTCTATCCCTCTGTTAATGCAGCCTAGAACTGTGTTGGCTTTTTAACTTTCCCTCTAATTAGCCCACCAAGCCACGCCCACCAAGCCACACCACACCCACAACACCACACCCACAGAACAGGTAGTAAAAAAATTGGATTTCACCACTGCTTTATAGAGTGGTATTAGTACCTCCCTTGATCTTGATTGTATCCCTCTGTTAATGCAATTTAGGATTGTGTTGGCTTTTTTGGCTGCCGCTGCACACTGCTGGCTCCTATTTAACTGGTTGTCCACTAAGACTCCAAGATCCCTCTCACAGTCACTGCTATTAAGCCTGGTTTCACTTCAACTCCCAGAATTCCTCCGCCAGCCAGGCCAAATTTGGGGAGCCCTGTTTTAGGGGAATGAACGTTTAAATGACTTATTCAGTTATGGTCCCATTGTTGGTGGCTTTAAAAGAGGACCACACAAGTTTCAAGAAGACCCTCCTCTAGATGCAGCCAATTTTTCAGTATCAGTAACTGAGAAAGAGTTGTTGACATGACCCCAGTATAGATCAAAGAAGGGGGTGAGTTTGGGATCTTGAACTTCTGACTGCTCTTTTAATTTTTTGGATTAGCATGAGGGCTCCACTAGGTTCTCCTTGTCTTGGTGGCACCTTCATACTCACCATTATCTGCTTCAAGGTGTCTCTTGTTGGACATTGGAAGTCCGCTGGTGACATAGGACTGGCTTTCCAAGTGGATCATTAAGAACGTCGTGGCCTTCACAGAAGGGGTGTGGATCTCTAGGGAACCAACTGTTTTATCTGCAAAAAAAAAAAAAAAGGTTTTCAGAAGGTTCAGAAGTTCTATCTTTTCTTCAGTGCATCCAAGACAGAGAGAGAACAGAACAGAACAGAACAAAACAGAACAGAACAGAATTCTTTATTGGCCAAGAGTTATTGGACACACAAGAAGTTTGTCTCCAGTGCATAAGAAGAGTTGTGGGGTCCTTGGTGCTCTCTGAGCTTGGTTGTTTTCTGGCAGACGTTTCATGACCCAACTAGGTAACATTATCAGTGCTGGAAGAGAGTGGGCTTTTGCTGCCTTTATATGCTAGTGGCTTGCTCTGTCAGTATTGGTAGGAATCTTCTTGGTGATTCCATGATTAGGCTATTGTTCACTGTTCGATTGTTTATTCGAGTTGGGACTTCTTAATTGGGTTGTTGTTTATTGACTGATTGTTGGTCTAGTATTAATATTGGTGACATTCTCTGGTTATCTAGGTGTTGATTGTTGTCAAGGAGGGGTTTTAGTCTTTTTGTTTTCTTTTTGGCTTTTTGATTGTCTCTTTTGAATGGTGGGTAGATGTTATTTATCTCTATGTGCCTGTTGATGGCTGATTTGTTTGAGTGCCGGGCTTCCAGGAATTCTCTAGCATTTCTGGCTGGCAGAAAACGCTAGGCAAGTGGATGGAATCGGGTTGTGGAAAGTGTTAAAAACATTAAGATGCAAGAAAAGACATTGGTGGGAACAGATGCCCAAGTGACCCTCCTCCATTGTTTGAAATATATTTGGTCTGTACTGTACATTTCAAAAGAACTAAAGTTCTATTTCATGGGCCACAGCAGCTCTGCAGGTTCTTCTAGACCCGAGGTGTCAAACTCAAGGCCTGAGGGCCGGATCCAGCCCGCAGGGTGCTTAGATCTAGCCCTGGGGCCACCCTGGAAACAGCGAAGGACCGGCCCGCGGTGCCTCTGCCACGAAAATGGAGCTCGGGAGGGCCGCCCGTGACTCTCCCGAGCTCCATTTTTGCTGGGAGAGGGTTGCAGGAGGCTGTTGCAGCTGAAAATGGAGCTCATGAGGGCCGCCCGCCGACTTGCAAGATTCTATTACTATAACCTTACCATAAAGGTAGCATTACTACTCATAGATGTATGTTTCTGTCTGATCTAACTCAAAGAGTTGACATGCAGCAAGGAGTACAATACAGGTAGCCCCCAACCTATGACCAATTTCCTTTGCTAAGCAAGATGGTTGTTAAGGGAGTCCCACTTTGCAATCTTTTTTGCCACTATTTTTAATAGCACTAGCAATAGCTATAGCACTTAAGACTTATATACTGCTTTACAGTGCTTTACAGCCCTCTCTAAGCGGTTTACAGAGTCAGCCTCTTGCCCCCAACAATCGGGGTACTCCTTTTACCCACCTCGGAAGGAGGGAAGGCTGAGTCAACCGTGAGAATCGAACTCCTGGCAGTGGGCAGAGTCAGCCTGCAATACTCTTATTCTAACCACTGTGCCACCACGGCTCTTTAAGCGAATCATTGCAGTTGTTAAGTTAATCACACAGTCATTAAATGAATCCAGCACCCCCCCGCTGAGTTTGCTTGTCAGAATAGTGGCCACTTTCACCCCTGCTGCAACCGTCATAATTGTGGAGCCCTGGTGGCGCAGGGGTTAGAATGCAATATTGCAGGCTAACTCTGCTCACTGCTAGCAGTTCGATCCTGACTGGCTCAAGGTTGACTCAGCCTTCCATCTTTCTGTGGTCGATAAAACGAGGACCCAGATTGTTGGGGGCAAGAGGCTGACTCTGTAAACCACTTAAGACTGTAAAGCACTGTGAAGCAGTATATAAGTGCTATTGCTAAGCTGTCTGTCTGTCTGTCTGTCTGTCTGTCTGTCTGTCTGTCTGTCTGTCTGTCTGTCTATCTATCTATCTATCTATCTATCTATCTATCTATCTATCTATCTATCTATCTATCTATCTATCTATCTATCTATCTATCTATCTATCTATCTATCTATCGCAATAGCACTTACATACTTACATACATACCGCTTCATGGTGCTTTATAGCCAAGGATGGAAGGCTGAGTCAACCTTGAGCCTGGTGAGATTCGATCTGCCGAACTGCAGCTAGCAGTCAGCTGAAGTAGCCTGCAGTGCTGCACTCTAACCACTGCGCCACCTCGGCTCTTATCTATCTATCTCTATCATCTATCTATTTATCTATCTATCTATCTATCTATCTATCTATCTATCTATCTATCTATCTATCTATCTATCTATCTATCTATCTATCTATCTATCTATCTATCATCTATCATCTATCTATCTATCATCTATCTCTGAGTCGTGGTGGCGCAGTGGTTATAATGCAGTATTGCAGGCTAATTCAGCTCGTTGCTAGCAGTTCGATCCTGCCTGGCTCGAGGTTGATTCATCCTTCCATCCTTCCAAGGTGGGTAAAACGAGGACCCAGATTGTTGGGGGCAATTTGCTGACTCTGTAAACCACTTAGAGAGGGCCGCAAAGCACTATGGAGCAGTATATGTGCTATTGCTATAATTCCATGCCAGTTGCCAAATATCCTAATTTTGATCGTATGACAGTGGGGACTCTACGATCATCATAAGTGCAAGGACTCAGTTGTAATTCACTTTCTTCAGGGACGTTGTAACTTCAAACGATTGCTAAATGAATGGTCATAAGTCGAGGACTATCTGTATTCTGTGAAAACATCCATCGTTGGCTTACTTTCGGGTCCACCCTCCAAGCTGTCCAAGGAGGCTTCTCTTGGCTCGCCGAGTCCAGCGGCTCTCGCCAGCTCCATGGCACAGATGATGGACCCCGTGCCAGTTTTCCACTTGCTGAACCTGTCTTTCTCCCGGGACAGGAAGGCGCTGTGTCCTCCCGGCTTCACGCTGAGATGAAGGCTGTGTCCTTGTAAAGTCAGCTGGCCTTTCTTGCTGCACGACCAGGCCTGAAGTGCCCCCTCCTCACAGGGCGCCAACTGGGCTACTGCCAATTCTTCCGCGTTGGAGACGGCCAGGCACTCCCTGGTGTGTTGGTTGACCACGGCCAAGGCCACGCCGTCCCAGCTCCACTGATGCTCTGGGGAGTGGGCCTTGCATTCGGACAGGCTGACCCTTTCGGCTGTGTGAGGCGAGGCGTGGATACACTTCTGCAGACGGACGTTTTGGATGAGAAAGCTGCGCCCTCCCAGATCTGGGGCGAATAAAGAAAGTGTTACATTTACAAGGGATGGGAGCAGGAGAGGGGAGTCTCTTTGAGTAATGTTTTCAGTAACTAGGAGTTTCTTTGATTAATATAGCCAGTTTGGTCTAATGGTCTAAGGCACTAGTCTAGAAAGCAAGAGGTGATGAGTTCTAGTCCTGCCTTGGCCATGAAAACCGGCTGGGTGACTTTGGGCCAATCACCAGGAGACTGTGAGATCTAGTCCCGCCTGAGGAATGAAAGCTAGCTGGGTGACTTTGGGCCAGTCCCTCTCTCCCAGCCCAACCTACTTCACAGGGTTGTTGTTGTGGGGAAAATAGGAAGAAGAAGGAATATTAGCTATGCTCCCCACTTAGAGTTATTTGAAGAAATAATAAAGGCAGAATATAAATTAAATAAATAAACAAAGCAAGTTAATTGAGAATCCAGATTCACTTAACAACCATATTACTAATTTAACAGCTGCAGTGATTCACTTAACAATTAACAGATTAAAAGAGTTGGAAGGAACCTTGTAGGTCATCTAGTCCAACACCCCCGCCCAGTCGTAAAATGGGGCAAAACTCACTTAACTGGCTTAGCAACAGATGTTTTGGGCTCAATTTTAGTTGTAAATCAAGAACTACGTACAGGGTGATCAAAAAATTCCGAATGACTATTGTGAAAGCACAATAGAAGTTCCACTGTTTTTTTATGTACGATGCAAATACAGGTGGTCCTTGACTAACAGTCATTCATTTAGTGACGGTTCGAAGTTGCGACGCCACTGATACCCATTAACTCTGCTCGTCAGAAGGTCGCAAAAGGGGATCACATGACCCCCAGGACACTGCAACCGTCATAAACATGAGTCAGTTACCAAGCTACTATTCTA
>QLTV01003266.1:769242-780404 GCA_003457575.1 Thermophis baileyi
ATATAGATGATAGATAGATAGATAGATAGATAGATAGATAGATAGATAGATAGATAGATAGATAGATAGATAGATAGATAGATAGATAGATAGATAGATAGATAGATAGATAGATGATAGATAGATAGATAGATAGATAGATTGAGATAGAGATAGAGATAGAGAGATAGAAAGATAGAAAGATAGAGATGATTGATAGATAGATGAGAGAGAGAGAGAGAGAGAGAGAGAGACAGACAGATAATGGATAGTGATAGATAGGTAGGTAGATGATTGGTTGAATGATTGATTGATAGATATCAATAGAAGCGAATATTTGTAGCTCAGGGTTGAACTGTGGGGTCCTTGGTGCTCTCTGAGTTTGGTTCTTGTCTTGCAGACGTTTCATGACCCAACTAGGTAACATCATCAGTGCTCAAAGGGGGGGGATTATGGGGAGGAGGAGGAGGAGGAGGTCTGTGAGGTCCTTGGTGCTCTCTGGGCTTTGTTGTATTCTTGCAGACGTTTCATTAGCCAACTAGGTAACATTCATCAGGAGGAGGAAGAGGACTGTGAGGTCCTTGGTGATCTCTGAGTTCATTGTTTTCTCATCACATAATATCAATTGAGGTGCCATCATATAGACAAAAAAGAAGACTTTTTGATGATGCTCAAAGTTTGAATATCTTACAATATTTCAGGCATCAGCTGAAAACAATTATATTACCTTAATTGATAATTACTACATACTACGTAGTTTCCATTGTTTGTATGATTGTTCACGTTATGGTTTTATTGGGATTTTCATTTTTATATATGCACCTTCATCGTATCCATTTGAATGGGAGCCAGATCTGCAATTTAGAAAAATGGCATACAAACAATAAATATGAAATATCCCAAAGTGATGTTTTGAGACGTAGCTTATATTTCTAGAGGCAGAGGGATTTTTGGCTCCAGAGCTCTGAATTTTTCACTTTCCACGAGAACGTAGTAGAGAATGTGGCATTACATTTGCCGTTCAAACAACAGATTGAACACAAAACAAAAAAGTGAAGAGAGCCAGCAATCGTGTTTTCCCATCTGGAAATCTGGTTTCCAACAGTACATTGTATTAAAAATATTAACTAATATTTTAACTGAGAGATTATTCTCACAGGAACCATCAACTAGGGCCCATGCCTTACAATCTCTTCTAAAATGGGTGTGTTGGGTGTTCAACCATCTGCAAAATTTTGGGGAAGAATGGAATATAATGCTTAGGCTGTGTTCACACACTACTCAAAGCTACACTAAAATGCCTTTACGTGTTTGAAGTCAACATGTTATCTAAAGCTGCCCATGAGTGAAGACTTTATTAATTGGTTTGTCACAACAAATGGTATAAACACTGCCATTATGGTTTTATTATTTGGTCCCAACCAATACAGATTGTCCTTGACTGGTTGCTTAGTAGAATAACAGAATTGGAAGGGACCTTGGAGGTCTTCTAGTCCAACCCTCTGTTCAAGCAGGAGACCCTATGCCATTTCCGATAAGTGGTTGTCCAATCTCTTTTTTAAAACCTCCAGTGTTGGAGCACCCACAACTTCTGATGGCAAGTTTAATTGTTCTGTCAGGAAATTTCTCCTTAGTTCTAGGTTGCTTTTCTCCTTAATTAGTTTCCATCCGTTGCTTCTTGTCCTGCCTTCAGGTGCTTTGGAGAATAGGTTGACCCCACTCTTCTTTGGGGCAGCCCCTCAAATACTGGAAGACTGCTATCATTTGCCCCCTAGTCCTTCTTTTCTCTAGACTAGCCATACCCAAATCCTGCAACCGTTCTTCATATATTTTAGTCTCCAGGCCTTTAATCATCTTAGTTGCTCTTCTCTGCACCCTTTCTAGAGTCTCAATATCTATTTTACATTGTAGAGACCAAAACTGGATGCAGTATTCCAAGTGTGGTCTTATCAAGGCATTGTAAAGCGGTATTAACATTTTGCGTGATCTTGATTCTATCCCTCTGTTGATGCAGCCTAGGATTGCATTGGCTTTTTTGGCTGCTGCCACACACTACTGGCTCATATTTAAGTGGTTGTGCACTAGGACTCCAAGATCCCTCTCACAGTTACTGCTATTGAGCCAGGTATAACCTAATCTGTACCTATACATTTGATTTTTCTTCCCTAAGTGTTAAACTTTACTTTTCTCTATATTGAATTTCATTTTGTTTTGGGCCCAATGTTCAAATCTGTTGAGATCCTTCTGTATCTTGAGCCTATCTTCTGGAGTGTTGGCTATTCCTGCCAGCTTGGTGTCATCTGAAAATTTGATGAGTTCCCCATCTATCCCCTCGTCCAAGTCATTGATGAAGATGTTGAAGAGTCCTGGGCCTAAAACAGAGCCTTGGGGCTCCCCACTGCATACTTCCCTCCATGTAGATGCAGTTCCATTGAGGACTACACGTTGAGTGCGGTTGGTCAGCCAGTTACAAATCCATCTGGTGATGATGCTGTCTAACCCACATTTTTCTATCTTATGAAATAGTAGTTTGTGGTCAACTTTATTAAATTAATTTTGTGAGTCCAAATTTCTGGAAAGGGGCAAGTTGGGGAAAATTCATTTCATAGCTTACACAGGTGGAGCTCTTGCCTCACAATCAGGAAGTTGTGAGTTCGATCCTAGGTAGAGGCAGATGTAAGGGTCTCCTGCTTGGGCAGGGGGTTGGACTAGATGACCTGCAAGGTCCCTTCCAACTCTGTTAATCTGTTAAAAACTGATCCCCTTTGGTCCAAATTAAAGAACAATTGACAAGCTATGATAGGTTCACCATGCAAACTGATTAACAAGGATATGGGGAAGTTGCAGATGTTTAATATTAAAGAGAGGTTTATTTCTTCCCCCAAAGTGATTATTTCAATTCCCCCCCCCCTCATTTTTGTCCCAGTTCCAAAAGGAATCAGACCAGGCAGCATTAACATTATTATTTATTAAACTTCTGATCCACCTGATAAGACAAAAGTTCTCTGGACAGATTACAAGTCTTCACCATTCACCTTAAAAACATGAATGAATGACTCAACGGGGTTTTAATTTTATGACAAAGGAGGAAAATATATTCCCTTTCCATTTTTTTCTCTCCACGATCCATAACTGTACAAACCTTTCTCTCTTCTCCTTCCCCACTTGAATTGAATTGAATATTTTATTTGGCCAACTGTGATTAGAGCCACAAGAAATTTCATTTAAACTAAAATGTCATCTTCCCCTCTCTCAATTCAGTATCTTCACATTTTGCTTCTCTTGGTTTCCTCAATCTTTCCTAGATGGTGAACTGTATTTTCTGTGGCATTGCTTTGTAAGTCCTAAATCTGTACAGTTGTAATAAGAAGTGCAGAACCCTAGATGTGGGCAAGATGACAACAGGACATTATAGGTAGTCCTCGACTTACAACAATTCGTTTAGTGACCGTTCAAAATTGCAACGGTGCTGAAAAACGTGACTTATGACAGTTTTTCACACTTAGGACCGTTGCAGCATCTCCAGGACCATGTGATCAAAATTCAGATGCTGGGCAACCGGTTCATATTTATGACGGTCGCAGTGCCCCGGGTTCACGTGATCCGCTTTTATGATCACCTGACAAGCAAAATCAATGGGGAAGCCAGATTCACTTAACAACGGTGTTACTAATTTCACCACTGCAGTGGTTCACTTAACAACGGTGGCAAGAAAGGTCGTAAAATGGGGCCAAACGCATTTAACGACATAAATTTTGGGCTCAATTGTGGTCGTAAGTCGAGGACTACCTGTAATCTTCTCAGACTCCTTGCTGTCATCAAGGTATATTTTGGATTTCAGCAATCTAATTATGGTACCCTCCGAAGGAATGAAATGCGAGGGGAAGATTGTCAAGACATCTTCAGTTCAAGGAGATATGAAAATAATACCTTTCATTCGTTTTTCCAAGGATGGCACAGTTACCCCAGAATTGCAGGTAGGTCAAAGGGAACTTAAATCCCTTCCTGAATTCAGAAAGACATAATCAAATAAAGACTCTTGCCAAGTTTAATCAAAACTTTAATGGTATCTGGACTGCACTAAGTTACATTCGTCTTCCAGAAAGAGAACTTATAATTCTCCCTTTTTGGTACAGCAAGAATTGGTTTGTTCTATGGAAAGAAGAGAATATTTGAAGCTCAGGGTTGGACTGTGGGGTCCTTGGTGCTTTCTGAGCTTGGCTGTTTTCTTGCAGACGTTTCATGACCCTAACTAGGTAACATCATCAGTGCTACCGTAGTACTGTAGTAGACTAGTAGGCTAGCACTATGTTATCTAGTTAGGGTCATGAAACATCTGCAAGAAAACAGGAAAGCTCAGAGGGCACCAAGGACCCCACAGTCGTCCTTCTCCTCCCATCCCCTCCCTTCTAGCACTGATGATGGTACCTAGGAGGAGGAGGAGGAGGAGGAGGAGAACTGTGGGGTCCTTGATGCTCTCTGACCTTGGTGGTTTTCTTGCAGACATTTCATGACCCAACCAGGTAACATCATCAGTGCTAGAAGGGAGTAGAGTTTGCAGAGAGGAGGAGAAGGAAGACAGTGTGGTTCTTAGTGCTCTCTGAAGTAAGTGATTTGTTTATGGACTTTTCATTACCCACCTAGGTGACTTTATCAGTGCTAGAACAGAGTGGGCTTTGCTCTCTGTTTGCATACTAATGACTTGTCCTGTCAGTGTTGGTGCGAGTGTTGTTGTTGGTTCCTTGGTTAGGCTGTTTGGTTGTTTGTCCGATTTGATAATTCCTTGATTGGGATATTGTTTACTTCTTGATTGTTGGTATAGTATTAATCTTTATGTTCATCTCTGTTTATTTGGGTGTTGATTACTGGTAAGGAGGTGTTTTGGTCTTTTTGTTTCCTTTTTGTTTAGCTTTTTAATTATCTCTTTGGAATGGTGTGTAGATGCTATTTATCTCTATATGCTTGTGGATCAACAGACAAATAAGGTAACAGAGAACAACAGCCTAGTCAAGGAACCACTAAAAAGAAAACAATGCTCCCACCAACACTAACAGGGCAAGCCACCTGCATATAAACAGAGATCAACCCCCCCCCCTTCCTGGCACTGATGATGTTCCATAGTTGGGTCGTGAAACGTCTGCAAGAAAATAATGAAACTCAGAGAGTACCACGGTTCAACTCAGAGCTACAAATATTCTCTTCTAAATTGGATCTTACCAGATACTGTGGGTGAAATTCTAACTATATTGTGCATGGATGGATTTTTGTGGGTCAATTACCTGGATAAGAAAGTCACTAGCAGAGGGAGGGACAAACAAATGAATCTCTCCCCAACAGGTAGCCTTCCAGATGCGTGGGAACTACAAGTCCCAGAATTCCACACAACTGAAGCAATCTCTAAAAGCCTTTGAGGTGCAAAACTGGAAAATATAAGGCGAATCCACAGCCTTTCTATCTTTCCCAAAGCCTAGAGCCAAGGACCTGCCCAGGCCTTTAATCAAACTTATGTGCAGAGGTGTGATTTAGCCGGTTCACACTGGTTCAGGCGAACCGCTTGTTAAATTATTTGAATCCCACTACTGCTTACGTGGCTAGTTCATTCCTTGGATACCAGCCTGCTTCGAAAATCAGAATCCCCGCATTTCTATAAATATATCCCTGTATTAATTCAATTTATTCCCTTTAGGAAAACAAAACTCATTTCAAATAATAGCTTATGGTATTTTAAAACTTAAGGCTGGTTGTGCTATAGCCAAGGAGTCCCCAGGGAGGGATTTGAAAAGTCCGGTCGGTAGTCACGATCGTGTGAAGCCCAGCTTTTTACACGCAGAGGTAGTCCTTGACTTACAACAGTTCATTTAGTGACCGTTCAAAGTTACAACGGCACTGAAAAAAGTTACTTATGACCTTTTTTACTCTTACGACCATTGCAGCCTCCCCATGGTCACGTGATCAAAATTCAAAGGCTTGGCAACTGGCATGTACTTATGACGGTTGCAGCGTCCTGGGGTTGTGATCCCTTTTTGCGACGTTCTGACAAGCAAAGTCAATGGGGAAGCCGGATTCACTTAACAACCATGTGACTGAGTTAACAACTGCAGTGATTCACTTAACCACAGTGGCAAGAAAGGTCATAAAAAGGGGCAAAACTCATTTAACTGTCTCACCTGGCAATAGCAATAGCAATAGCACTTAGACTTATATACCGCTTTACAGTGCTTTACAGCACTCTCTAAGCGGTTCACAGAGTCAGCATATTGCCCCCAACAATCTGGGTCCTCATTTTACCCACCTCGGAAGGATGGAAGACTGAGTCAACCTTGAGCCGGTGAGATTTGAACCGCTGAACTGCTGAACAGTCAGCTGAAGTAGCCTGCAGTACTGCACTCTAACCACTGCGCCACCTCGGCTCTTGGAAAGTTTGGGCTCAATTGTGGTCATAAGTCGAGGACTACCTGTGTTGTATGTGTGACATGTGTAAAAACGAGGGTTTTTTGATCATGTATGGGTGACCCCCTTCCCGATTTCTTTTTTAGCCTCTCCCTCCTGTAGATAGCCTTGGTTGGAGCAATATTAGATGCCTTCCCAATTTAAAAACAATACGGTTCATCCTAGTTGAGCTGACATTCTTATACATTTTCCAAAGCTTCTTTTCGCTGCTCTTTAAAACCCGTTTGGGAGCAAATTCTTGGCAGCTTCTAGTAAAATTCCTTCTCTTTTTCCCAGCTCCTGATGTTAAACCATCCAGAAACACTTGAAGGTGAAATGATTGATAAATCACTCAAGGATTTTGGCATTACACGCCCCACCTTTTTGAAGACAACGGAAGACAACCGTTTGAGTGCAAACACACACACAATTCAGAAACAACGCATGAGGCCTTTTGCTGCTGTGTGCAAATTTGGTGACAATACAGGTAGTCCTCGACTTACAACAATTCCCTTAGTGACCGTTCAAAGTTATAACAGCACTGAAGAAAGTGGCTTGGGACCGTCTTTTCACATTTATAACCGTTGCAGCATTCCCAGAGTCGCGTGATAAAAGTGTGGATGCTTGGCAACTGGCATGTACTTATGACAGTTGCAGTGTCCCTTTTGCGACCTTCTGACAAGCAATAGCGAAGCTGGATTCATTTAACAACCGCTATTAACTAACGGCAGTGATTCGCTTAACCACCGAGCCGAGAAATGTCGTAAATTGGGACAAAACTCACTTAACACTAAACTGTCTCGTTTAGTGACATAAATTTCGGGCTCAATTGTGGTCGTAAGTAGAGGACTACCTATATTCATCTTTTAGCAGCCTGTTTTATTGCACGCCCATTGTTCAGTTTTGATTCGAAGAATTAATGGGCACCGTGTCCTGTTTTCCCTTTCGAGCTTCTGAACCGATTAGAATTATTTCGGGTTAGGATGATCAGAATAAGGCAAGGTGACTCTTGTGATCTTTAGACACATCCATGGAGGCAGCTTAGGAGACCCAGACAAAGTAAGCCACTTCATCCAGATCCACGGGATAGTCAGTGATCAAGGTGGGAGTCTTCTCAAACAGCTCTCCTTTGTAACTCCGCCATTTGCCCGCCGGGATGTAGATATCCCGTTCCTGTTTCCCCATCTCCAAGACGGGAGCCACCATCAAGGTGTCTCCGATGAGAAACTGGGAATCGATTTTGTGAGCAGAATCGTCCCCGGGAGAGATCCACCAGATAGGCCGTATGATGGGATCCCCGGTGTTGGTGATCTCCCCGGCCAGTTCCAGCAAGAGAGGGGCCACCAAGGACTCGTGAAGCTTGGTGAACTTCAGGGCAATTTCGATGACCTCCTTATCGTAGAGCCAAGGCGGGATGGAGAACTGCATGGATGGCATGAAGGCGGACAACTCCAGCCAACGGATGTAGAGTTCCCGGTCCGGGATTTCCATAGCCCCGTCGGTTTTGTTGGGGAAGAAATTCCCTCCAATCATGTCGGCCGATATAAACGGGTACCCCAACATGCTGATGGTCAGGACGGTGGGGATCAAGGACTTCAGGCCAAGTTCGTAGCCCCACACAGAATCCCGGTCAATGATCCTGAAAAAACACGAGATATTCTGCGATTGATAGCCCACCCTGACCTCCGCCAGTTCGTAAAATGGAATGGCCATTTCTGTGTAGCGCCTGGACCAGATACTGGGATCCGACAAAGGTCGGAAGGTGCTAAACTGTTTGGGAAGGTAGCTGATCTCTCCGGCATCAAATTTGAAGGAGGAGATGCCATATTTATTGCGGAGTTGTCTCAGCTGGCTCTGGAACCAATCTCGGGCGGCAGGGTTGGTGAAATCCAAGATGGCGCCGATGCCGTTCCACCACTCCACCATAGCGGGCAGCCGTCCGGTGGGTTCCTTGATGAACAGCTGTTTCTCTATCCCCACCCCAAAATTCGAGGAATTGTAATTGATGAACGGGTGGGTCCAGAGAGTGATCTGAAAGCCGTCCTCTCTGAGTTTCTTGAAGGTTTCGGTCATGTTGGGGAACTTGGCTGCGTCAAAGTCGAAGTCGCCGTACGCTTGGGTGTAGGTATCGTCAATCTCGATATGGCTGCAGTTGAACTTGTACTTCTTGATGTTTTCGGCAAAACGCAGGAGTTTCTCCTGGTCAATGTCGTTTTTGTACAAGGCCCAGGTGGACCAGATGGGGTACCTGAAGGCGTTTCTTGAAGGTATCTTGGACGGCTTGTAGAAGTACTTCCGCACCATGTATTTGTGGATGGAGGTGACATCGGAACCTATGCACACCCGGTAACTCAGCTCAGGAAAAGGCTGCTGACCCAACGGAGGTTTGTAAGGTGAGTCTTTATACCTGGCTTGGAAGACGAGGGAGGGTTCCGTGGCGTTGAACCCAAGGTGGAAGGGCACCGAATCGTTGATCTTGATGGCCGCAGCTTTGGAAGACAACCAGTACCTCTCCAAGATGCCTCCAAAACTGTTCCTAAAAGAATAGACATCGCTGGTCACAAAAGGCATGGGTTCCTGGTATCCGGGCAGCTTGATTGGCCAATGCTGGACACTCATCTCACAGCCCCCGTACCAGAGGGCATCTCCCCAGAACATTTTATGATCCACCACCGTGTCCGCCACAAACTCTTCCCAGCGCACACGGTAGCAGATCACGGTGTTCTTGGGGTTGACAATCTTGATGAAGAAGTTGACTTTCCCATTGTCGGTCCGTGTGCAGGTTAAATTGGCCCCTTCCCTGGAGCAGGACTCCAGGTCCAGAAGGCCTGACTGGAAGGCCACCTTGAAAACCATCTCGCCATTCTGGTTCTTGATGGTGAAGCCGTCCTGCCGCAAATCCATCTCCGCTGTCTTGAGCCTCTCTGCCTTCCGAAGGGATGCCACGTAGTAGCACCACGCCACCACGGCGGCAATGAACAAAATGAGGCCCACCACAATGGCAATGATCATGGGCTTCAGCTCTTTGGCTGGCTTCTGCTTCACCGGAGTGAAGTTCTCCGGCAGGAAGGTATACATCGTCCCCTCTTATGTCGGATTGCTTCCCAAGGCAGGGCCAGTCTCTGAGTTTGGGTGCAAAGCTGGAAACATAGGTGCTGGGTGATCGTCTACCTTCACCTGCTTCTTCAGGAGTGGCCGGCCAGCTCATTCACCTCCTTCGACCAAGGCATTTGTCCTATCTGAAGGAGGACACTGAACAGATCGCCATCATCTGCCAAAAAAAGAAGGAAAGACAAAAAGCTGAAGAAGGTTGAAGAAAGATCAGCCAGATATTCTCTTAATAGCCCATGTCATCTAAGACATCAAGAAGCAGAGTGGTGCGGTGGCCTAGAGGTGGAGCTCTCGCCTCACAATCAGGAGGCTGTGAGTTCAATCCTAGGTAGAGGCAGATATTTCTCTCTCTGAGCACACTGAGAATAGATCTGCTGAACAAAACTCTGTATTGGTGACAGGAAGGGCATCCGGCCATTAAAAACACTCTGCTAGCTCCATTCAGTTGCCCAGACTCCACCCCGCAAGGGATTATGGGGTCGTTAAATGAAGATGATGATCTAAGACATCAAGAAACAGTGATGTGTAATGGTTGAAACAATGTTTGATAAAACTAAAAGTGGCCTGGACACAAACTATCTTCTTTCTTACAGCAAAACCACCCTCCTTGGGGTTAATTGTAAAGGTGAAAAATTGAAGGCAAGGAAGACTATGTGTGTCTCCATAATCTTTTGGAGGAAAACTGGATATAAACCAGTGAGAACAATTAACCAGTGGAACAACTTGCCTTCAGAAGTTGTGAATGCTCCAACACTGGAGGTTTTTAAGAAGAGATTGGACAACCATTTTGTCCAAAATGGTATATAGGGTCTCCTGCTTGAGCAGGGAGTTGGACTAGAACAGGGGTCCCCAACCTGTGGAACGTGACCCACTAGTGGGCCATGAGGGGTTTGCAACTGGGCCACGGAAACGGCTGGTGAGTGCGCGCACGCACATCCTCACTTGCACGAGCAGCGGGCAAGTACAGGTGGGATTCAACCGGTTCTCACCGGTTCTCCTGAACCGTTAGTAAATTGCTTATGCAGTTCGGAGAACCAGTTAAAAATAAAGTGCAAGAGAGGGGTTTTTTTCTCTTTCTCTCCCTTCAGTTAATAGCTCCACTTAACAGTTGCAGTTGGAATGCAGCCGATACACACTGAATCAAGTAAATAAACAACAGAAACTGACAGGATTAGGGCAGGGAAACCCATCAATCACCCATCTAGGGATGGGATTAACCTCTTCCCTTCAGGAAGAAGGACAAGATTACAAACATTTTCATTGTAAAGAGTATTAAGTAACACTTCTGTGACCAGCTGATACTCCCTGGAGTTTCCCAAGACCTTTTATAGGTGCTGCAGTGTTGGCTACTTCTTGTTTCTTCCTGGGGGAAAAGATACAGGAGGGGACAATGATGCAGCTTGATCATACAGGCCGTGAATTTAATGCATGTGTGGTCCAGCCAGCTGTATTGCTTCTGCTGTGAAGCACCCAATTTAGAACATAGAGAACATAGAATAATAGAGTTGGAAGGGTTAATGGCTTTTGGCAGCACGCCCAGGCTTTCAATTAGCCTGAGCAGCTACTCTTAGTTTCCCTCTCTGCTGCTGCGTTTGCTTTGGGGTTGACTTTTTTTAAAAAGGGGAATGGCTGTTTGAAGTTTT
>QLTV01003266.1:798676-812608 GCA_003457575.1 Thermophis baileyi
CACGGGTCCAATAAACAAGTGGAGGAGCTCATCGCTCCAATAGCCTTGTCCACTTCCTCAGGAGTCACAGGTTCAAATTCATCCCATATAATTGGACTAAGATCTGCCCCTGTCATCTCGTCTTGAATTGCCCAATCAGAGTCCAGGTCCATCCGAATCTGAGCGACTTTATCCGCCAAATACTGTACAAATTCCTCAGCTCTCCCCTGCAAAGGTTCCTCCTTTCCCTCGATGTTAAGGAGGGAACGAGTTACCTTGAACAGGGCGGCTGGGCGAGAATCAGCCGATGCAATAAGAGCGGAAAAATGCAAACGTTTTGCCGCCCATATCGCCACTAAATAAGTCCTAATAAAGGCTCGTAGAAGTGTTTCTAATTTTGTGTTTCTAAGTGTTTCTAAATTTCTCCTTAGATTGGTTTCTCTAGGTTGGCTTTCCACCTTCCTGCAGTTCCCCACCTTCCTTGCAAAGCCTGTTCCTGGGAGATTCTTCTAACAACTCTTTGTGCAAACTGGGGTAGGATCTGTCCAAACTGACCGTTCGGGAGTTGGATGGAAATTTGTTCAATAAATAAATAAATAAGCTTGCCATTCTTGCAAAACAAATAAATAAATAAATCTCAAGGCAATGTTTCCTTTAAGCCAAGCCAAGGATTCCTAAATTAATTGCACAGAAAAAAGCTATTTGGAAGGGTTCTTTGTTGGAGAGAAATGACTTCGTTATATTCTGGAAGATCTGAAAGGGAAAGGATTGGGGGAGTTTGTATCATATTATGCATGTGTTACAGCCGGAATGGGATTTTTCGGCTCCTACCCTTGGTCGTGCCTGCTTCTCCGCCAGGGTTCCTCCTCCGGGGATTCACCTCTAGCTTTTCTCCTTGGCTGACACGCCCCCACCCATTCGCCCTGGCCAATGGGCCATGGCCCCTCCGTCCCACATGCTTCGGCGCGGCCCATTCGCTGAAGCAGGGTTCGTCCTGGGCTTTTCGCCACCCGGGACAGTTAGCCGCCAACCAATCGGCTAGCTGCCAATGCCGGCAGTCAGAAGCCACGGTGCGATCGATCGCAGTGGTGGTGGGGTTTGGGGGAGGTACCTTAACCACTAGAACAAGTTTATATTTTAACTTCCTTCTAAGGAGGATTAGAAATGGACACGGGACAGTTAAAATGCTATTTCCTGCCTAAGCAAGGGGTTGGACTAGAAGACCTCCAAGGTACCTTCCATCTCTGTTATTCTATTCTATTCTCTTGTTTCCTGCTTCCTTCCAGCCTACCTAATGTGCAACAGGTAGAGAAAAATAAATTTTAAATTTTAAAAAAAATTCTAAAAAAATATATAATTAGCACTTGTAGGTTCTTAGGGTTAATTGAGGGCAGGAATTAATTACTGCATACTAAATTGTGAAATTGAAAAATCGTAACCAACCACCGATGGCGAAACCACATCAGCTACCGTGATTTGCAACCATCTCACCTCGAGGTCTGAATTCTGGCAACGAACGAATGAACGAGAAAGGGCAATTTTGGAAGGAGAAAAGAGGAGAAAACGTGTTCCGGCCTGGAAGAAGTTAAAAAAATCGCGTCGGTGGCCAGAAAAAGACGAGCAGCTGATGTGTCTTTGGAGAGTGAGGTTTGATCAAATTAGCCAAGCCGAGTCTGTTCACACCATGTGGATTCTGCAGCTTGCAGGCTGGCTCTGCCAAGACACAATCGCAACCCACGCTGTGAAGCATCTTTGCGGGAGCGGTTCACAGGCAGGGAAGCAAGCTGTGGCTTCAAGGTGTGTCTTTCCAGCCACACAACCACCCGTTTTGCTGCCTTGAAAGGTTTCCGGGTTCAGCTTTGAGGTGATGGGAGACCGTAAAGGAATGTGGAAATGGCCTTGGGGGAAGGAAGAAAGGAAGCGAGACTGCTTGGGAAACAATTAGAGAAGAGAGACAGGAGCCCCCAATGGCTCAACAGTCAGAGGAAGAAACTGAGGAAGGACCCAACCTAATGGATAGAATAGAATAGAGCTGGAAGGGATCTTGGAGGTCTTCTAGTCCAACCACCTTCTCAAGCAGGAGACCCTATTCATTTCAGACAAGTGGCTGTCCAGTCTCTTAAAAACCTCCAGTGATGGAGTGCCCACAATTTCTGGAGGAAAGCTGTTTCACTGATTAACAGAATAACAGAGTTGGAAGGGACCTTGGAGGTCTTCTAGTCCAACCCCCTTCTCAAGCAGGAGACCCTATACCACTTCAGACAAGTGGCTGTCCAATCTCTTCTTAGAAACCTCCAGTGATGGAGCGCCCACAATTTCTGGAGGAAAGCCGTTCCACCGATTAATAGAATGACAGAGTTGGAAGGGACCTTGGAGGTCTTCTAGTCCAACCCCCTTCTCAAGCACTGAAACTTCCCCAGTGATGGAGCACCCACAACTTCTGGAGGCAAGCTGTTCCACTGGTTAATTGTCCCCACTGTTTCTCCTTAATTCCAGGTTGCTTCTCTCCTTGATTAGTTCCATCCATTAAGTGTGGTGATGGGAAGTTTGGTATGGAGGATAAATCATATGATGAGCTAGGTATGTCACAGAGAAGGACTAGGGGTGACATGATAGTAGTCTTCTAATATTTGAGGGGCTGCCAAAAGGAAGAGAGGGTCAACCTATTCTCCAAAGCACCTGAGGTCAGGGCAAGAAGTAATGGATGGAAGCTTATGAAAGAGAGATTCAACCTGGGAGGAGAAATTTCCTGACCCTGAGAACAATTAATCAATGGAATAGCTTACCTCCCAGAGCTGTGCATGCTCCATCAATGGAGCTTTTCAAAAATAGCCTGGACAACATTTAACCGGGATGGTATACGGCAGAGATCCCCAACTTTCCCAGCTATGCGGATTGGCAGCCGTGGTGGAGGAAGGGGGGGGAGGGGATGGTTTAATGCATGCGCACACCGCTTGCACGAATGAAGCTTTGTGGCTTGGTTCCCAACAAGCCATAGCCCGGCACCAGGCCATAGACCAGGGGCTGGGGATCCCTGGTATAAGGTCTTCTGTTTGATCAGGGGATTGGACTAGAATATCTCTGAGGTCGCTTCCAACCCTATGGACTATGGACTTTCAGAGTTGCAAGATTCTGTTAATGTAACCTTACCACAAAGCTGCAGGAGAAGGGATGGCAGAGTCAAAAAAGGAATCAGCCTAGAATCCCTACGTAGCCACATAGACACATATCGCTACATAGCAGAGGTGGGTTCCTCCCGGTTTGGACCGGTTCGCCTGAACCGGTAGCGACCCGCTGGTGATGTCACTATGAGGTCACCGATCCGGTTCGGTGGGGGGGGTGGGTTTCCGGGTTTTTTTTCTTCTACGCATGCGCAGAAGCCGAGTTTCTGGCACTGCGCATGCGTCGCCATCTTGTTTTTGGATCTTTTTAAAAAAAATTTGGATTTTTTGCCACTGCGCATGTGCGCGCACGCCCACAAGGTGCAGCCATGCGGCGCGGGTGGAAGCGAACCGGCAGCGAGTTAAGTTAGAACCCACCCCTGCTACATAGTACACATATAGACTGGGTAAAACCAGGCTTAATAGCAGTAACTGTGAGAGGGATCTTGGAGCCTTAGTGGACAACCAGCTAAATACAAGCTAGCAGTGTGCGGTGGCAGCCAAAAAAGCCAATGCAATCCGAAGTTGCATTAACAGAGGGATACAATCAAGATCAAGGGAGGTACTAATACCACTCTATAAAGCCTTAGTAAGACCACACTTAGAGTACTGCATCCAATTTTGGTCACCACACTATAAAAAAAGAGGTTGAGACTCTAGAAAGAGTGCAGAGAAGAGCAACCAAGATGATTAGGGGACTGGAGGCTAAAACATATGAAGAACGGTTGCAGGAACTGGGCATGGCTAGTCTGGTGAAGAGAAGGATCCAGTATCTCAGGGGTTGCCACAAAGAAGACTTATGCTCCAAAGCACCTGAAGGCAGGTTAAGAAGCAATGGGTGGAAACTAATGGGTGGGACTGGAGGCTAAAACATACGATGAACGGTTGCAGGAACTGGGCATGGCTAGTCTAGTGAAGAGAAGGACCAGGGGAGACATGATAGCATCTTCCAATATCTGAGGGGCTGCCACAGAGAGGAGGGGGTCAGGCTGTTTTCCAAGGCACCCGAAGGCCAGACAAGGAACAATGGATGGAAACTGACCAAGGAGAGATTCAACCTGGAAATAAGGAGGAATTTTCTGACAGTGAGAGCAATCCACCAGTGGAACAGAAGTTGCCATCGGAAGTTGTGGGAGCTTCATCACTGGAGGCTTTCAAGAAGAGGATGGACTGCCATTTGTCAGAAACGGTGTAGGGCCTCCTGCTTGGGTGGGAGGGGTTGGACTAGATGACCTACAAGGTCCCTTCCAACTGTGTTAATCTAATTTAAACCCACAAACTAGCTAAGTCCATTAGTTGAGAAGAGTTCTGTGCATTAGCTTTTAGCAATAAATCAGTTTAATTGAAACTTCATGTGTGGATCTGATCTTTCCCACCCGACAAATGCAAAACGTGCACTTCCGTCGCGATGCGAACCGGTGGGGAAGGTAAGTAGAACCCACCCCTGACCCATCCTGTCACTCAACCAGCAGCCAGAGAGTGTCCATTTTTTTTTGCAAAGGACAACCTTGCAGGTCATTGAGCCTCAAATTACGGTCATAAGTCATGGACGATCATTGAACAGGTCACCATGGCACCACGCCTGATTTTGCCAGCTTGTTTGTGGCAGTCATTAAGTGAATGCCATGGTCATTAAATGAACATAGTGGTTGTTAAGCGAATCCATTATACTCAATGAGTATTTTTTTGCTAGAAACTGGATATAAACACTTGAAGCTATAAAAAATGCAGAAATACACCACAATTGTGCAGAAACACGAGCTGGTTGCCAAGCACCCGAAATGCAGTCATGTGACCACGGGGGGGGGGCAGCCATCAGAACTTCAAAGCAGGCCGTAAAAAAGCTCTGGGGAGATCCGTTATAACTTTGACCAGTCGTTAAGTGAGGACGAGTCATTAAATGAGGACTACTTGTAGTTTCAAGCATTTGCACCCCGTTTCCAGCAAAAAACAACAACCCACTCTTCAGGTATAATGGGTTTTTTTAACAACCTCCACACTCGTTCAGTGACCATGGCATTCACTTAATGACAGCCGCAAATGGGCAGTTGGGTTGAGGCTGTTGGAGACCAAACCTACATTTGCTAATTGGGATTCCGAGCACCCACTGACCGGAGTACGTTTGTCCCACAAACTCAGCAAGGGAGGGGGCTGTCTTAATAGAATTCTTTATTGGCCAAGGAATTTGTCTTCGTGCATAAGCTCTGAGTGTACATAAAAGATGTAAGTGATAAATCATCATAGTCATCCTAAAATACATTCATCATAAATCATTAGATGCAACACTTAGTGATAGTCGAGAGAGCCGAGGTGGCGCAGTGGTTAGAGTGCAGCACTGCAGGCTACTTCAGCTGACTGCTGGCTGCAGTTCAGCGGTTCAAATCTCACCGGCTCAAGGTTGACTCAGCCTTCCATCCTTCCGAGGTGGGTAAAATGAGGACCCAGATTGTTGGGGGCAATATGCTGACTCTGTGAACCGCTTAGAGAGGGCTGTAAAGCACTATAAAGCGGTATATAAGTCTAAGTGCTATTGCTATAGTCATAGGATACGAAATAAGCCATCAAAATCATACTAGGAAACTAAATAAAACAATATAAATCGTAAAGATACAAGCCACAAGGTTATAGTTATAAGTGGGAGGAGCTCAGGAAAAAACTGTTCTTGTGTCTAGTTGTTCTGGTGTGCAGTGTCCTATAGCGTCGTTTTGAGGAGAGTCATTGAAACAGTTTGTGTCCAGGATGTGAGGGGTCAGTGAATATTTTCTCGGCCCTCTTTTTGACTCGCGCAGTATACAGGTCCTCAATGGAAGGCAGGTTGGTAGCCATTGTTTTTTCTGCAGTTCTGATTATCCTCTGAAGTCTGTGTCTGTCTTGTTGGGTTGCAGAACCAAACCAGACAGTTATAGAGGTGCAGATGACAGACTTAAAAGCACGAATTGAACACTGCACAGACCCTTCCAGAGCCAACTGCCTCCCCCCACCCCATTTTCTATTGGTTTCGCTGAATCTCCCTCGCTCTCTCAGAGAAGCAGGACAGGATCCCACACGGAAGAGGGCCTCTCCCCCCCTCCCCTCCCTTCCCTTCCCTTCCCTTCCCCCCCCAGCCCCCTGAATCAGAGAGAGTAATTGCAGCCCCAAGATCAAGCATTGGCTCGTTTTGTTCCTGCAGCCCCTCGACAATTACAGAGCTGGGGGCAAACAGCAAGCAAGCAGATTAAAAGGCGTCTGGGCCACCCAGCCCAGCTATTAAAACACATTACAGTCCTTGAGCACTTGGGACAGCAAATTAGACCGAGACAAGAGTCTGCAGGGAACGGCATGCCATCCCGACAGCGGGTGAGAGAGAGAGAAAGGTTGGGGGGGGGGCAGTCAGGCACACAGACAGACAGACACCAATAAAAGAGAATCTTTGTAGCCCGGGGTTGAACTGGCAAGTCCTTGATGCTCTCTGAGCTTGGTTGTTTTCTGGAAGACGTTTCATGACCCAAACTAGGCAACGTCATCAAGGCTAGGAGGAGGAGGGTTTCCTTTCTGCTTATATATTAGTGGCTTGCCCTATTAGCGTTGTTATTGCCTGATTATTGGTTTAATATCAATCTAGATAGAAGATAGAGATGATAAGATAGATAGATGATAGATAGATAGATAGATAGATAGATAGATAGATAGATAGATAGATAGATAGATAAAAAAAAAATAGATAGATAGATAGATAGATAGATGATAGATAGATGATAGATAGATAGATAGATAGATAGATAGATAGATAGATAGATAGATAGATAGATAGATAGATGATAGAGAGAGAGAGAGAGAGAGAGACAGACAGACAGACAGACAGACAGACAGACAGACAGACAGACAGACAGACAGAGGCAGACCGACCGAAGGGGGGAGGCAGGCAGACCACCAATAAAAGAGAATCTTTATAGCTCAGGGTTGAACTGTGGGCTCCTTAGTGCTCTCTCAGCTTGAGTGTTGTGTTGCAGACATTTTATTACCCAATTAGGTAAGCAGAGATTAACACTAAATTAATACTATGTCAACAATCTCAAGCAGTAAACAACAGCCCTATTAAGGAATTGCCAACTCAAACAATCTAAGAGCAAACAACAACTTAATCAAGGAACCACTCCCACCAACGCCCACTAGGCAAGCGACTAGTATATAAAAATAAGCCCATTCCTTTCTAGCCCTGATGATGTAGCCTAGTTGGGTCATGAAATGTCTGCAAGAAAATAGCCCAGCTCAGAGAGCACCAGGGGCTTCACAGCTCAACCCTGAGCTACAAAGATTCTGTTCTCTTGGTTCCAGGCAAACAATCGAGCAGAAAACCATACTCCAATCAATGAACTGCCAAGGAGAAGACCACCCCCCACCAAAATTGCAGGGCAGGCTACTGTATATCGACAGGCAGCAAACCCCACCCTCCCTGGTACTGATGATGTTACCTAATTGGGTCATGAAATGTCTGCAGGGAAAACCACCAAGCTCAGAGAGCACCAAGGACCCCACAGTCCTCTTCCTCCCCACACACACACACACTCCCTTCTACACTGATGATGTTACCAAGTTAGGCCATGAAATGTCTCCAAGAAAACAACCAAGCTCAGGAGCACCAAGAAGTCCACAGTCCTCCTCCTCCTCCTCCTCCTCCCCCCCCCACACACATCCCATTCCCTCCTAGCTCTGATATTGTTACCTACCGGGAGTTAGGTCATGTCTGCAGGAAAACAAGCAAGCTCAGAGAGCACCAAGGACCCCACAGTCCTCCTCCTCCTCCCCACACACCCCACTCCCTTCTACACTGATGATGTTACCAAGTTAGGCCATGAAACGTCTCCACGAAAACAACCAAGCTCAGGAGCACCAAGGAGTCCACAGTCCTCCTCCTCCTCCTCCTCCTCCTCCTCCTCCCCCTCCCCACACACCCCACTCCCTGCTAGCCCTGATGATGCTATCTAGTTAGGTCATGAAATGTCTGCAGGAAAACCACCAAGCTCAGAGAGCACCAAGGACCCTACAGATGCTCTTTGAAGGATTTTGAGGGAACAAGGAACCGGCTCCTTAACCCTACCGTAGCCCTCATGGCTCTTCACTAGCCTTCACCCAATCTGAGCAGAGTTCAGAATAGTTTCATTTCCTCCTTCAATGATCAGTCTTTTTTTTATTTTGATTTTTTGATGGGACATTAAAGTCCACTGCTCTCTTTCCGCCCTGGAAAACTGTGGGGCGTCTCCAGTGTTCCGCGTGTGGAAGAGACACCCCTGGGAAATTCAACTCCCTTTTCCTTGCAATCTTCCAAGCTCATGGCAGAAGACAGGAATCAAAAGTTGGGTGCAGGATTGCAGGATTGGCGGAAGCAGCCTCGTCTCGCATGAAGAAAAACCGTGTTGTGCAAGACTAGCTTTAATTCCCCTTTTTTATTTTTGGTATGAAAATACTGCAAACCGCAAGGCAAGATGGGTTTTGCAAGCACAACAAGAGCCGCATACAACTTTGCAGATCCAGTGGGGTTTGTGCAATGGCCGTTTTGCCCACCTTCCAGCTCACCTGCTGACTCGCCACTTTATATAAAATTAACCCCCCAGACTGGGTGACATAATAAGGTTATAAAGACCAGATAAAATTTTAATAAATAAATAACCACTCGGGGAGGAGGAGGGGGGGCAGATAACAATAGCAATAGCCCTTAGACTTATATACCGCTTCACGGTGCTTTACAGCCTTCTCTAAGCGGTTTACAGAGTCAGCATATTGCCCCCAACAATCTGGGTCCTCATTTTACCCACCTCAGAAGGATGGAAGGCTGAGTCAACCTTGAGCTGGCCAGGATCGAACTGCTGGCAGTCAGCAGAGTTAGCCTGCAATAACCACTGTGTCACCACGGCTTCAAGGTAGGTAGGTAGGTAGGTAGGTAGGTAGGTAGGTAGTAGATAGATAGATAGATAGATAGATAGATAGATAGATAGATAGATAGATAAATTAAGGAAATAATTCCACAGAAACCAAATCTGCCTGACCATAAGGGCAAATTCTTGATATTTCTTGGAACTACATGATATCTCTTACAAACTTGGAATGGACAGCTTCCAGAGTGTCAATAGCAATAGCAATAGCGCTTAGACTTATATACCGCTTCACAGTGCTTTACAGCCCTCTCTAAGCGGTTTACAGAGTCAGCCTCTTGCCCCCAACAATCTGGGTCCTCATTTCAACGACCTCGGAGGGACGGAAGGCGGAGTCAACCTTGTTCAGGATCGAACTCCTGGCTGCGGGCAGAGTTAGCCTGCAATGCTGTATTTTAACCACTGCACCACCACGGCTCTGGTCAGGTCAGGGAGGGCTTTGAAGCTAAAAGCAGCCCCTTGAATTGGACTTAGAAGCAACTTGGCAGCCAATGCAGCTTGCAGAGCAGAGGTGTGACGTTTGCTGTTCCAAAAACACACACAACTTTGAAATAGAAGAGAATATTCCTAGCTCAGGAAGAGGAAGAGTGCGCCAACCCACGTCTAAGCTCAGACGAGAACTAGCAAAGTTCAAAGATAAAATACAGAAAGAAGTCAGTACCAACGTAATATACAAAATCAACTGCAAGAACGGCAACCAGTTCTACGTTGCAGGACATAGGACGACAATTAAAAACCACAATTCATGAACACCAGTTGGCTGTCAAGCGGCATGACCAGAAGTCCCTGGGCCACGTCGACAACGAACACCACCAATTCAACCGACACGAAACCAAAAAAACTCACCAGGCACGCGGATTCATTGAAGCCCGGCACTCGACAAACGGATCTGTCAACACATCAACTTCGAACCAGCATAGGAACTTATAAGGAACCAGACCATCCAAACGTCCAGTCAATCACAGAACTGAACACCTCTGTACCAGTTGGATTTCACAACCAGTCACGGGACCAACTGACCACAACACCACTCAAGACCTATATAAAGCGGAAGACAAACAGAACAAGACACTTCACTCAAAGTCTCACTGAAGACGTTACTTAGTTTGGTAACGAAACGTCCGGGAGCTAAATGGCAAACTCGGAGAACGAACCGCTGCCAAAAATACACATAACTGGCCTGCACCACGGTCTTCTGCATCAGCTGATGCTTCTGGATGCTCTTCAAGGGCAACCCCATGTAGAGGGCATTACAGTAGTCCAATCTGGAAGAGACCAGGGCATGCGTGACGGCCTTGTGACGAGATGAGTGGCAGACAAATTTAATAAACAATGAATAGTAAGAATGAGCAGGGGCCCCCCCGGATCCAGGAACCGGGCACAACTGGCACTCAAGAAAAAGCGCTCCTGGCCGTGGCTGCTACCTGCTCCTCAGGCAGGAGACGTAAGTCTGGGACAAGGGTGTCAAACTGGATTACTTTGAGGACCGGATCAGCATTGTAGTTTTCCTCCCCGGGCCGGGGGGGGGGAGGGGAGGGAAAGGGGACAGATGTCTCCAGCAGCACTCTGGTGGCCGAAAACGGGCTGTGCGGAGGCCCTGTGAGGCTCCCGCGCGGCCCATTTTTGGCCTCCACGGCCGCCTGCAGCATTCTGCTGGCCAAAAATGGGCCTCTGCGAGGCCTGGGAGGCCGAAAACGGGCTGCTTGGGGGCCTCACGAGGCCTCCGCGCGGCCCATTTTTGGCCGGCAGAATGCTGCAGGCGGCCGTGGAGGCCGAAAACGGGCTGCATGCACCCCCCACAGCCCGTTTTGGCCAGCAGAGGCACCGCGGGCCGGTCCTTTATTTCCAGGCCGGCCTCACGGGCCAGATTTAAGCACCCCATGGGCCGGATCTGGCTCGTGGGCCTTGAGTTTGTCACCCCTGGTCTAGGAGGACCTCAGGATTATACAGTGGGTCTGTCTGGGGCACTGCAACCCCGGCCGGCCCCAAAGATTGCAAAGTCCTAGAATTGGTCCAGAATGCGGCTGCGAGAGCTGTCGTGGGTGCACCTAGGTACACCCATATTACACCTATACTCCGCGAGCTGCACTGGCTCCCTATTGGTCTCCGGGCACGATTCAAGGTGTTGGTTATTACCTTTAAAGCCCTATATGGCTCAGGGCCAGGTTATCTTCAAGACCGCCTTCTGCCACATAGCTCCCAGCGACCGGTAAGATCCCACAGGGTTGGGCTCCTCCAGGTCCCGTCAGCTAAACAGTGCCTGCTGGCGGGCCTGCGGGGAGGGCCTTCTCTGTGGGCTGCCCCAGCTCTCTGGAACCAGTTACCTCCCTAGATCCGGACTACCCCCGCCCTATTGGCCTTCCGGAAAGCTGTGAAGACCTGGCTTTTCCGGCAGGCCTGGGGCCACTGATCTCAATGTTACAATCTGTGAGATCCGGCCACAAATGGTATGTATGGCTTTTTAAATCGTTTTTTAATATTTGTATTATTTTAATTATCTTATAAGAAGAAGAAGAAGAAGAAGAAGAAGAAGAAGAAGAAGAAGAAGAAGAAGAAGAAGAAGAAGAAGAAGAAGAAGAAGAAGAAGAAGAAGGCCTTAATGAGAAGGCCTCAAACCCCAAAGCCACTCAACCTTGCCGGGGTTTATCTGAAGCCCACCCAGACCCTCACAGCCTCCAAACACCGGGATAAGACAATAAGAGGGAATTCCTGAATTGGCCAGGAGCAGAGATACATAACTGGGCATCATCAGAATGCAGGCAGACTTACAACCATTTGTTTAGTGACCGTCCGAAGTTACAACGGCGTTGAAAAAAGTGACTCAGAGTCAGGACCATTTTTCACACTTACGACCGTTGCAGCATCCTTGTGGTCACGTGATCAAAATTCTGACGCTTGGCAACTGACTCGTATTTATGACGGTCGCAGTGTCCCGGGGTCACGTGATCCCCTTTTGCGACCTTCAAACGAGCAAAGTCAATGGGGGACGCCAGATTCACTTAACACCCAGGTTTCTAACTTAACGATGGCAGCGATTCACTTAACAACCGTGGCGAGCAAGGTCGTAAAATGGAGCAAAACTCACTTAACAACTGTCTCGCTTAGCAACGGATTTGTGGTTTATTTAAGAACCGTTCATCTCCTCGCAGAGGCAGGAAACAGTAAAATATGAAAAGCATAATAAGAGTTTATTCAAATTTAAAAAGCAGCAAGGAAGGTTAGCATGAATTAAAGGGCAGGCGGAGAGGGCTTACAAGACCCTAACCAAGCCCCCTGCCCCAAATAAGGCTGCCTTGCACAGAGAAAGGAGTCTGTGCATTGCCTTTAAGTTCAGCCACAAGGACCCTCCCCACCCAGCCCCTCCAGGGAAGCCCCTTCCCCAGATAGGCAAGGAAGAAGGGGGGGCGGGGGTCCCACATAGTTTCTGCTTGGAAGAGGGGCGTTCCTCTATCCAATGGGGAGGGGGCAGCCGAATGCCAACAGAGCCCTTCTTTTTTACTTAAGCAAGGGGGGAGGGAGATACCCCAGACCAGAAAAGCCCCTTTTCAGTCCCAGCAGGCATTTTCCCCCCAAAGGCGTGGAAGGAGACCCCCCTCTCAAAGCTGCTTCCCTCCGAATCAAATGCGTGGGGCTGAAAAGAGGCCACCGGACCCCTCCCCTAACTTCTTCCAGCCAGTTTTCTCCCCCAGTTTCAGAGAGGGGGGCCTGCCTTAAAGCAAACCCCGGAGCGGAACCGAAGCCGCTTCTCGGCCGGGCGCAAGAACCGAGAGGTGGGCTTTCCCGGTCCGAGGGAAGGGCGAGGCCAAGGGGGTCCCGGGCCAAGCGGGGCGGATCGAGTTCCTCCTCCCGCAGGACGGGCGCCGGAGTCCCGCTGGCCAGCAGGGAAGGCGGCGGGGAGGGAGCCCGGGAGACCCCAGGAGGGGCTCCTGCCAAGGACATCGTCCCGGTCCGGGAACAGCAACCGGGCAGCTCCGGGCGCGGAGCGGGCAAGGCAAGCCCAGCCAGGAGGGGCGCGCAGCTGCGATCCACCCCAAAGGATCGCGCCGCGCTTCTCGCTCCGCCGGGTCAGCAGCGAAGGCGGGGTGTGTGTGTGTGTGTGTGTGTGTGTCTGTGTCTGTGTCTGTGTCTGTGTGTGTCTGTGTATCTGTGTGTCTTTCTCTCTTTATGTGTGTGTCTGGCTGTCACTGTGTTTGTGTGACTGTGTATCTGTCTCTCTCTCTCTGTGTGTGTGTGTGTGTGTGTGTGTGTTTGTGTGTATCTGTGTGTATCTGTGTCTCTCTCTGAGTGTGTCTTTGTATGTGTGAGTCTGTGTGTATCTGTGTGTGTTTTTCTCTCTTTTTGTGTGTGTGTCTGGCTGTCACTGTGTTTGTGTGACTCTGTGTATCTGTCTCTCTCTCTCACTGCGTGTCTGTGTGTGTCTCTGTGTGTCTCTGTCTCTCTCTCTCTGTATGTGTGTCTGTGTCTCTCTCTGTGTGTTTGTGTATCTGTGTGCGTGTGCGTGTGCGTGTGTGTGCAGGGACCCCACCCTTTCGAGACCCTCCCGGAGAAAAACTGGCTCCCGGTTCACTTTGGGAAGCGGCGCAACTTTCCAAACGGCGCCCCCGTCCCGTCCCGTCCCAGAGCCAGGACCCCAGACTCCCCGCAGCCCCCCGTCCCGTCCCGTCCCGTCCCGTCCCCTCCGCCTCCGGCCCCGGCTGGGAACTTCCCAGGCAGCGCGGACCGCTCCAGACCCGCCCGGCCGCCCACCTGTCCCTGCCCGCCAACCTGCAGCTCTGCGGCGGCCACTCACCTGGCTCGGGGCGCCGTTGCTGGCGGCCGCAGGTGCGCGGGACTCCGGCTTGTTTACGCCCGGCCGAAGCAGGAGCCGGAGCCGGAGCTGGCCC
>QLTV01003266.1:823371-835710 GCA_003457575.1 Thermophis baileyi
CTCTTTAAGTGTGTAAGGTTGCCGACCCCTGTCCTATATCATTTCAGACAGATGGCTGTCCAGTTTTTTTTAAAAAAACCTCCAGTGATGGAGCTCCCACAACTTCTGAAGGCAAGCCATTCCACTGGTTAATTGTCCTCACTGTCAGGAAATTCCTCCTTAGTTCTAGGTTGCTTCTCTCCTTGATGAGTTTCCATCCGTTGTTTCTTGTCCTGCTCCGCGCGTGTGTACGAAGGCCCGCCACTCATGCTAATGGAGCTGCGTCTGTGCGCGCGCCTGGTGCACACACAGAACCATTTCCTCTCCCCCCCACACCAGCCAGTTGGGGACCACTGGATTTAATTACTGTATACAGGGCAGGTTTTTTTCAATGTAAGCTTTGGATTTCCTTACTTAAGGTTCATATATGGGAAATATGGCGGCAGGCTTGGCAATGGTGCACTGAGCATCATGTCCCCCTGGTGGTCGTAGTATGGGAAACTCCTGGAAGACAAGAGGAGGAAGAGAGCATCATTAGAAGCGTCACTAGACTAGACACAGTGCTGCGTACTCTCTTGGGAGTCACTGCTCAAGCAGGAGACCCTATCCCATTTCAGACAAGTGACTGTCCAATCTCTTCTCAAAAACCTCCAGTGGTGGAGCACCTGCTGCTTCTGGTGGCAAGCTGTTCCACTGGTTAATTGTCCTCACCGATAGGACGTTTCTCCTTAGTTCCAAGTTGCTTCTCTCCTTGGTTAGCTAGCTAGTTAGTTAATTAGTTTAGAATCTCATTAGTGCTTTGCCAACCAGTATCTTTTCAATCAATCCATAGAATAGAGCTGGAAGGGACCTTGGAGGTCTTCTAGTCCAGCCCCTTGCTCAAGCAAGAGACCCTATTCCATTTCAGACAAGTGACTGTCCAGTCTCTTCTCAAAAACCTCCAGTGATGGAGCACCCACAACTTCTGGTGGCAAGCTGTTCCACTGGTTAATAGTTCCCACGGAACTAGCTGCACATCTTTGAAGTGGGCATGAAGCTGTTCCAACTATTTCCAGTTGCCTCTTGAAAAAAAGCAACTTTGGGACAACCATGACCTGGATGGCTGAGAACCTCCATAGACATACGAAGCCGTGTTTGGCAACCCCAGGGCCAGATGGTGACTTTTGAGGGCCCTATACATTTTTGCTTTTCTGGGCCCCCTCCCACTATATAAAAAAAATCATTAATCAAAATACAGGTAGCCCTCGACTTATGACCACAATTGAGCCCAACATTTCTGTCATTAAGTGAGACATTCGTTAAGTGAGTTTTGCCCCCTTTTACGACTTCTCTTGCCATAGTTATTCAGTGAATCCTTGCGGTTGTTAAATTAGTAACACGGTCGTAAAGTGAATCTGGTTTCCCCGTGGACTTTGCTTGTCAGAAGGCTCGCAAAAGGGGATCACGTGACCTTGGGACACTGCAACGGTCGTAAGTGTGAACCATTTGCCAAGCCTCTGAATTCCGATCACGTGACCACAGGGATGGCTGCAACGGTCGTAAGCGTGAAAAACGGTCCTCCGTCACTTTTTCCAGTGCCATTGTAACTTTGAACGGTCACTAAATCAACTGTTGTAAGTCGAGGACTACTTGTAGCAGGGTTGCTGTCTATCCCACATTTTCCTATCTTACCAAGAAGTCAGTTGTCTACTTTATCAAATGCCTTCCTGAAGTATTGCCGAATCTTATCACGCTCCCAAAAACTGTCTTACAGGATGGCATTCCTTACTCTTCCCAGAATGTCAGAATATCTAATCCCTTTATGGCCATTCTGTTATTTCCTTCCTCTGGTCCCATCCTTGGTAAGGCATGTCCAGCTTAGACAGGGATGACACAGACTTTGGAACTGATGGGCTAGTTGACATAGTTAACTTATCAGCTCTGAAATGGAGACTTTGAAGTTAATTTTTAATTTAACCTACATTTTTAAAGTTAGGACGGAGTGCTCTGAACATGACAAGCTAAACCCAGAGAATGTCCGCCTATTTCTGTCGTGTTGGTGAAAAAATTAACATTTGTATGTTTAAGTCCCCACTGACAGGGTTTTTTTCTCCAGTACTAAATGCGAGTCCCTCTCTCCCCGTCTCTCTCTTTCTCTCTCCCCATTTCTTTCTCTCTCTCCATCTCTCCATCTTTGCCTCCCTCTTTCTCCATCTCTCTCTCCATTTCTCTCTCTTTCTCTCCCCATCTCTTTCTCTCTCTATCCATCTCTCTGTCTCTTTCTCCATCTCTCTCCCTCTTTCTCTCTCTCTCTCTCCCTGTCTCTTTCTCCCTGTCTCTCCCGCTCTGTCTCTCTCTATCCATATCTCTCTCTCTCTCTTTCTCCATCACTCTCCCCCCCTCTCTCTCCCTGTCTCTCTCTCTCTCTTTCTCCCTGTCTCTCCCTCTCCCTCTCTGTCTCTCTCTATCTCTCCCCCTTTCTCTTTCCATCTCTCTCTCTTTCTCTTTCTCTCTGTCTCTTTTTCTCTACATCTCTCTACCTCTCCCTCTCTCTGTCTCTCTCTATCTCTCCCTTTCTCTTTCCATCTCTCTCTTTTTCTCTACATCTCTCTCCCTCTCTCTCCCTCTCCCTGTCTCTCTCCCTCTCCATCTCTCTGTCTCTCCCTGTCTCACTCACTCCCTGTCTCTCTCTCTCCCTCTCTGTCTCTCTCTCCCTGTCTCTTTCTCCCTGTCTCTCCCTCTCTGTCTCTCTCTATCCATCTCTCTCTCTCTCTTTCTCCATCTCTCTCCCCCCTCTCTCTCCCTGTCTCTCTCTCTCTCTTTCTCCCTGTCTCTCCCTCTCCCTCTCTGTCTCTCTCTATCTCTCCCCCTTTCTCTTTCCATCTCTCTCTCTTTCTCTTTCCATCTGTCTCTTTTTCTCTACATCTCTCTCCCTCTCCCTCTCTCTGTCTCTCTCTATCTCTCCCTCTCTCTTTCCCTAGAAGAGCAAATAGGGGTACGGAAGAGAAACCTTGCTGATATCCATTCCATTCCATTCCTCTCTCTCTCTCTCTCTCTCGCTCTCTCTCTCTCTCTCTCTCTGTCACTCTCTCTCCCTCTCTCTGTCTCTCTCTCTCCCTCTCTGTCTCTCTGTCTCTGTCTCTCTGTCTCTGTCTCTCCCTCTCTCTGTCTCTCTCTCTCCCTCTCTGTCTCTCTCTCTCTGTCTCTCTGTCACTGTCTCTCCCTCTCTGTGTCTCTCTCTCTCCCTCTCTGTCTCTCTGTCTCTGTCTCTCTGTCTCTGTCTCTCCCTCTCTCTGTCTCTCTCTCTCCCTCTCTCTCTCTGTGTCTCTCTGTCTCTGTCTCTGTCTCTCTCTCTGTCTCTGTCTCTGTCTCTCTGTCTCTCTCTGGAAAGACGACATTATACAGCACTGTTCTTCAATCTTAGCAAATTCCAAGATGCGTGGACTTCAACTCTCAGAATTCCCCAGCCAACATGATCCTAATGAAATCTCCTACCCCATTAATATTTTAGTTAAAATACACATAGTTGCTATTTAGCAATTAAAGTTATGGGTTGACTCCTGAAGCTTCCTTTGCATCCATGTGGACCTTCTCCCAAAACCTTGGATGGGTCAATTGGCATGTGGAGATGGAAACCGTAACCATTGCTATAAACCATTTTACAAAATTTGCTTATGAAGCAACTTAGAAGATTCAATGCACCACTCCTCCTCCTCCTCCTCCTCCTCCTCCTGCTCCTCCTCCTCCTCCTCCTCCCCCTCCTCCCACCCCAACCCTCAAGTGGGGAAAAAAACATCAGAAGAAGCTCCCATCCCAGGAAGAACTGGCTATTTGAAACCAGGGCTTCTGTAGCAGGAATTTTCTCCCCCTTCCGTCAATGGAAGCACAATGCTGACTTCCACTGTTGGTGAGAACATTTTCAGGCAGTGGGAAGGATAATTCTGAAGAAAGAAGACCAGGAGGGCTGGTGCTCTGGGCCAGCATTTCTCAAACTCAGCAACTTTAAGATGGGTGGACATCAACACCTAGAATTCCCCAGCCAGCATGCTTTTAAGATGGGTGGATTTTAATTCCCAGAATTACACAGCCAGCAAGCTTTAAGATAGGTGGATTTTACTGATGGACTTCAAGTCCCAGAATTCCCCAGCCAGCATGATTTAAGACTGATGGACTTCAAGTCCCAGAATTCCACTGGGTCAACTCCCAGAATTCCCCAGCCAGCATGCCTTAAGATGGGTGGACTTCAACTCCCAGAATTCCCCAGCCAGCACGTCTGTCCGTCATAACATTGCTGAGGTCAAGAAAAAACTGCCCTGGGACCTTAAGATCGGGTCTCCAAACTTGGAAGCTGTAAGACTTGTGGACTTCAACTCCCAGAATTCTGGGAGTTGAAGTCCACAAGTCTGGTCAAGTTTGGAGACTCCTGTCTTTGGAGGACACCTCAAGAAGAACAAGAGAGAACTTCACCAAAGTTGGTTGTTCTCCAGCTTGAAGACTGGAGACACATGACGGACCCTAACTCTAACTCCAGGATGCCATCCTGCCCCGACCCCAGGAAACCTAACTGTTGTGTCCCACTGGCAGTGGTGGGTTGCTACTGGTTCGCACCGGTTCGGTGAACCGGTAGTGGCGGCGGTGGGAGACTACGCCCACCCGCCCGAACGTCATCAAAAACTCTCTGCGCATCCGCAGAAGCGCGCATGCGTGCCCGCGTGCTCCAGTTCCCGAACCGGTAGCAAAGGTAAGAGGAACCCACTACTGCCCACTGGTCTGTCTGACCCCCTTAGCCCCCCCCCAGAGACCCCCAGGAGGAGTTGGAGGAAGAGAGGCTGCAGAACCGAACCCTCCGAACCTTACAATCTTCTCAACTAGCTGGCTGATCTGCCTCTCGGTGCTGGGGGCTCCGTCCACGTAGTAATCCATTCCACGCAAGCAGTAATGGCGGCCGGTGCAGGGGCTGTAGTATCCTTGGTAGGGCATCCGGCCCGGGATGGAGTATTGATGCTGGACGTACGGAAGCTGCTTCCGAGACAAGCTGTTCAGCATGTTGACCACGACTTCCCGTTCTGGAGAAAAGAGGTCAGAAAGAGAGGACGGCTAGAGGGCAGAGCTGAGAGATGCTCGGTCCATTGGCAGCGGGTTCAAGGCCAACCTCGCCCGGTTCAAGAAGCAACTTGGAATTAAGGAGAAACTTCCTGAGAGTGAGGACAATTAACCAATGGAACCGCTTGCCACCAGAAGTTGTGGGTGCTTCATCACTGGAGGTATTTAAGGAGAGATTGGATGACCATTTGTCTCAAATGGTATAGGGTCTCCTGCTCGAGCAGGGGGTTGGACTAGAAGACCTCCAAGGTCTCTTCCAGCTCTATTCCGATTGACTCAGGAAGCACCCCTTCTCGGAATGCAAAATTTGAGAACTCAACATTCAGAATAACAGAATAACAGAGTTGGAAGGGACCTCGGTGGTCTTCTAGTACAACCCCCTACTCAAGCAGGAAACCCTATACAATTCAGAGGTGGGTTTCAGCAGGTTCTGACCAGTTCTGGAGAACCGGTAGCGGAAATTTTGAGTAGTTCAGAGAACCGGTAAATACTACCTCTGACTGGCCCCGCCCCCATCTATTCTCTGCCTCCCGAGTCCCAGCTGATCAGGAGGAAATGGGGATTTTGCAGTATCCTTCCCCTGCCACGCCCACCAAGCCACGCCCACAGAACCGGTAGTAAAAACTTTGAATCCCGCTACTGATACAATTTGAGACGAGTGGCTGTCCAGTCTCTTAAAAGCCTCCAGTGATGGAGCCCCCACAATTTCTGGTGGCAAGTTGTTCCACTGGTTAATTGCTCTAACTGTCAGGAAATTTCTCCTTAGTTCTAGGTTGCTTCTCTCCTTGATTAGTTTCCATCCATTGCTTCTTGTTCTACCCCCAGGTGCTTTGGAGAATAGGTTGACCCCCTCTTCTTTGTGGCAGCCCCTGAGATATTGGAACACTGCTATCATGTCACCGCTAGTCCTTCTTTTTCTTAACTAGACATATCTAATTCCTGCAACTGTTCTTCATATATTTTAGTCTCCTATCCCCTAATTTACCCAACCTGAAGTGATAGCAACCATGGAGGCTCAAGGCTTACCAATAAAGGAGAATATTTATAGTTCAGGGTTGAAAAAGAGGAGGAGGAAGAGGAGGAGGAGGGAGGGAGGGAGGGAGGAGGAGGAGGTGGAGATGGAGGGAGACGGGGAGGAGGGGAAAGGGGAGGGGGAGGAGGAGGAGAGGAGAAGGACGATGACAACTGTGGTGCTCTCTGAGTTTGGTTGTTTTCTTCCAGACCTTTCATTACCTAACTTGGTAACATCATCACTGCTAGAAGGGGCTTGTATATAATCAGAGAGCAATTCCCACTCCCTTTTGGCACTGATGACGTCCCCTAGTTGGGTCATGAAACGTCTGCAAGAAAACCACCAAGCTCAGAGAGCACCAAGGACCCCTCGTAGCCTAGATTGGATACCTGTCTTATGCCTACATTGGGGTGAGGGAGGGAAGCTTCAGGAAGAGGTACCATAATTGTTGAGTCGCTCAGGTTTTGGAGGGTACTCCATGGGCATCCCACGCAGAATGGCGTCCATGCCAGCCTCCTGAAAGGCAAATTTGCAACAGGTACGTAAGTCCGTTTCTGCTGGAAAGAAGACGGATGGCAATAGCTCCAGAGTAGAACTTGAAAAAATTCGTGATGGAGTCCTCCCTTAATTTTAGGTCAGTATTTGTCAATCTCAACAACTTTAAGATGGGTGGACTTCAACTCCCAGAATTCCCCAGCCAGCTCATTCCCTTTTCAAAATGTGATGTCATTAAAAGTTGCACAGCACAGCCCACTCCTCAAATGTAGGGATTTCCGGAGTAGTTTAGAAACAAAATATATCATCAATTAAATCAGAGTCCTAAAACAGGATAGAGGTAGTCCTTGACTTACAACAACAAAATGAGTCCAAAATTTCCATTGCTAAGCAAAACAGTTGCTAAGTGAATTTTGCTCCATTTTATGACTTTTCCTGCTGCGGTTGTTAAATGAATCTCTGCGGTTGTTGAGTTAGTAACACGGTTGTTAAATGAATCCGTCTTTCCCTATTGACTTTGCTTGTCAGAAGGTCACAAAAGGGGATCGCCTGACCCCGGGACGTTGCAACCGTCATAAATGTGAGTCAGTTGCCAAGTGTCTGGATTTCGATCACCTGACCATAGGGATGCTGCAATGGTTGTAAATGTGAATAATGGCCATAAGTCACTTTTTTCACTGCCGTTGTAACTTTGAACGGTCACTAAACGAACTATTGTAAGTCCAGGACTAACCTATACCAGTCTGCCAACTGCTCCCCTGACCAGTTATTGATTAGGTTAGATCAGTGGTTCTCAACCTTTCTAATGGCACGACCCCCCCGCTTTAAAGTCTTTTGTGGCTATGGACCGTGGTGACGGACCCCCAAGATTTATTTCAAGATTTAAATCATACCATATTTTCATGCCATCATCTAGCGATGGAAGCGGGAGACTTCGCCCGGACGCCGCCATTTGGATTCTTTTACCCTCTGCGCATGCGCAAAGCACTCTGCGCATGCGCAGAGGGTAGAAGAACCCAAATGGCGGCGTCCGGGCTACCAGCTGACGGCGACCCGCAGGCACGGCCGAACCGGGACCTTTTTACCCCTGCAGTGACGGTGGCACCAAGATGGCGGGCTAACGCGCGCGGCGACCCCTGTGAAATGGTCGTTCGACCCCCAAAGGGGTCGTGACCCACAGGTTGAGAACCGCTGGGTTAGATCAATCATTCCCAAATGGATTTGTCCTTCAGGCCAATCTGCAATTCTCAGGACGCCAACCCATCGGGAGAGCAACGGTACAACGGTCACGACGGTGTTCGTGAAACTCTGACCTCTTTTACATGCCTTGTGGAGACATGGTCAGAAAAAGAGATGGCCGGAGCATCAGAAGTGTCCACCGTGGTCAAAAAAAGTCAAAATGGCAGCCGCGACTATGCGATTAAACTTCGCTCCTGTTTCGTATGCATCCACGGTGGTCTCTCACATACTGCTGAACGACCGGGAGCTCTGTATTGCTAAATGTCTATGGAGATTCTCCATCATCCAGGTCACGGTTGTCCCAAAGGTGCTTTTTCAAGAGTCAACTGGACTTTCTGGTTTTTCTTTGAAGACGTTTCGCTTCTCATCCAAGAAGCTTCTTCAGCTCTGACTGGATGGCGGGGAATGGAATGATTTATACTCCTTGCAGACAGCTGGTCATTTGCATCCTTTTAGAGAGCCTTTTTAGAGGCCACTTGGAGGTTTGTCTGTGTCCTCAGGGTCACCTGAGTGGTGCAAATGGTTCCTGTGATCTGCAATTTTTCTGGAAATCCATTCTGGAAATGACTACAGGAACCATTTGCACCACTCAGGTGACCCTGAGGACACAGTTAAACCTCCAAGTGGCCTCAATGACCCTCTAAAAGGATGCAAATGACCAGCTGTCTGCAAGGAGTAGAAACCCTTCCATTCCCCACCATCCAGCCAGAGCTGAAGAAGCTACTCAGATGAGAAGCGAAATGTCTTCAAAGAAAAACCAGAAAGTCCAGTTGACTCTTGAAAAAGCACCTTTGGGACACCTGGAGCTATGCTTAAAGGTGGGGAGATTTCCTGTGCATTGCACCAACCCCCTGCAGGATAAGATTCCTCCCTGCACCCCCAACTGTTTCTTAACCTCTACCCCACTCCTGGAGAAAACCAGCCCTGGTGTGAGCGTGGCTTACCCTGGGGATCCGTGGCAAGTACGTGGTGTATCGGTTCCATGCTGCACTGTTGTACGGCCCCGTCCTCCACGTTGCGTATCTGTCGTTGCCGACGAACACCGGGTTGAATTTTTCTGGGTTTGGAAGAGAAAGGAGGGTTTTCAGGAAACGGGCGGGGGTGTGGGGGAGAGCAGGAGACCCCAGGTGGAAGGACAGGGTGAGGGGTGGCACCCAAGGTCTCGAGGGCAGGGGGAAATTATTTATTTGTTTGTTTCAGGGGTGGGTTCCAACTTACCTTGCTGCCGGTTTGCTCCCTCCCGCGCCGTGTGGGCGCGACTTGTGGGCGTGCGCGTGCATGCGCAGTAAAAAATCCAAAAAACAAAAAAAAAAACCAAAGCTGAAAAAAAGATGGCGATTGCATGCACAGTGCCAGAAGTCGGCTTCTGTGCATGCTCAGAAGGAAAAAAAATAAAAAATAATAAAAAATAATTCAAAAAAAAGATGGCAGCCCCCACGGACTGGCACCGACCAATTCGGTTCGGTGATGTCATCGTGACGTCACCAGCGGGCCGCTACCGGTTCGGGAGAACCGGTCCGAACCGGGAGGAACCCACCCCTGGTTTGTTTGTTTCTAAAATTATTGGCCGCCCATCTTACCATAGGTAAGTTGTAGGACATATACAGTTAAAAACACAAAAAGACATTAAAACTCTGGACACAAAGGGACGGCAGGGAGGGGGCAGAGACGGGGGAGGTGGGATCTGTTATTCCTCAATCAACCACCTCCATAATGCTTGGTGTCTTCCTAGTTGCAAGGAGACACAGCACATAGCGGTAGTTCTCAACTTACGACCGCAATTGAAGATTGGACAATCATTTGTCTGGAATGGTATAAGGCAAGGATCCCCAACCTGTGGGCTGTGGCACACTACTCCACGCAGCCCCGCTCGCACGAGTGGCGGGTGTCGGCACTCACAGCCCCACTCATGAGAGCGGCACCCCAAAAGCTTCTCTCTTACGTGAGTGGAGCTACGTGTGCGTACGCCCCGGCCCGCCACTCACGCAGCCTGGTTCCCCTATCCATCCCCTGTCAAGCTGCCAAGCCACCAACCATTTCCTGCAGGGTTGGGTTCTAACTTACCTCACTGCCGGTTCACTTCCTCCCGCGCTGTGTGGCCGGGCCTTGGCGCGCGCGCGCTTTTTGCGCGCGCGCATGCGCAGTGCCAAAAAATAAAAATCCCCCCCCCAAAAAAGCCAAAAACAAGATGGTGACGCCTGTGCAGTGCTGGAAACTCGGCTTCTGTGCATGTGCAGAAGAAAAAAAAATTCCCCCCAAAATATTTAAAAAAAAAATTCCCAAAAAAAGATGGTGGTGCCCACGGACCGGCACCGACCGAACCGGCTCCGTGATGTCACCGTGACGTCACCAGCGGGTCGCTACCGGTTTGGGCAAACCAGTCTGAACCAGGAGGAACCCACCTCTGGTTTCCTGCCTGAGCAGGGGGTTGGACTAGAAGACCTCCAAGGTCTCTTCCAACTCTGTTATTCTGTTAGTTGCTAAGCGAGACAGTTGTTAAGAGAGTTAGAACCTTCTTACGACTTTTCTTGCCATAGTTGCTAAGTGAATCACTGCAATTGTTGAGTTAGTAACACGGTTGTTAAGTGAATTTGGCTTCCCCATTAACTTGGCTGGTCAGAAGGACGCAAAAGGGGATCATGTGACTCCCAGGACACTGCGACCATCATAAATACAGGTAGTCCTCCACTTATGACCACAACTGAGTCCAAAATTTTTGTTATTAGGTGAGAAATTTGTTAAGTGAATTTTGCCCCTAAATTGTATGACCTTTCTTGCCATGGTTGTTAAGTGAATCACTGCAGTTGTTAAGTTAGTAACATGGTTAAGTGAATCTGGCTTCCCCATGGGATTTGCTTGTCAGAAGGTCACAAAAGGGGATCATGTGACCCCGGGACACTGTGACCATCATAAATATGAGTCAGGGGGAGGGGGTGGCCATGCTTCCGTGCCATGGCATCTTCCTCGAACGCTCTGAGGGAGATGCTGAACTTTCAGCAGTTTGGGGGTTAAAGATCTATCAGATCTTGACCAGAACTCCCCTGGAGGGGGGGGTGAATAAGGGAGGGACCTGTCAACAGCCCAAGAGAAACAACAGGTACGTAACCTCTCAACCAGCAGCTGTAAAGGGGCGATGAGCCATTAGCGGAAGAGGCCACGAACGAAATGAGGGAAACAGAGAGATTGTGAATAGTCTGGATAAGAAGATCTAAGCACTGGTGCAGGAGTGAAAAAAAAAGAAAAGTGTTGGAGTTGGGTGAGTGATTGGCCAATTTAAGCACTGAAAATCTTAAAACAGAATAGCTGGGGATTTTCTAAAACGGAGATTGGCGGCTATCTAGCACTTGGAAATACCATAGAGAGGTTGAAATCAGTGAAGACTAAAGCCCAAGGAGATTACTGATATTTTTGTAATTGGACTTGGTAAAACTGAAAGAAATTTGAAATAGAATGATAGACTTGGAAAGAACATCTTAAAAGTGGATTTAAAGCACTTTGGAGATTTATTTTATAGTTGTTTCATCATATTTAAGAGCCGAGGTGGCGCAGTGGTTAGAGTGCAGTACTGCAGGCTACTTCAGCTGACTGCTAGCTGCAGTTCAGCGGTTCAAATCTCACCGGCTCAAGGTTGACTCAGCCTTCCATCCTTCTGAGGTGGGTAAAATGAGGACCCAGATTGTTGGGGGCAATATGCTGACTCTGTGAACCGCTTAGAGAGGGCTGTAAAGCACTATAAAGCGGTATATAAGTCTAAGTGCTATAAGTGCTAGTGCTATTGCTATATTTGGGAGCTGACAACGCCATCTTCTGGCTAAAAGAATATATTGCAACAGTGTGTGAAAAACTAAAATTGTTTTAACATGTGGTGATTTGATTTGACCTTGTGATGAAAGAACTAGAAGGAGTTCAAAGGAGTGTTTATCATCTCAGTACGTATTGTTGCTCATGAAAGAAGAAAAAAAGGACTTTGAACTGATAGGGATTGGAATGCAAAGAGACAGTTTGATTTTAAGACTTAACTTAACTAAGCTTTAAATACTGTAACTGAAATTTGACAAGATGGAGATGTATTTCTATGAAGAACTGATTGGGATGTTAAAAAATATACATGAAGACATAAAAGACTGACTTTTGGAATTAAGAGGTGATAAGAAAATTGAAATCAAGATGGAACTTATTGAACAAATAGGATTTACCACGAGAGAAAGTGTAAATGGAAAACAAGAAGAAGATTATATTGAAGTAAAAGGGATTGGAAATAAAATACAGACTGATGATTACACTGGGATGTGCAGTGAAAAAAAAAAGAGAAAAGGGGAAGTATTTTACTAAAATACAGACAGATGATTACACTGGGATTTTCAGTGAAAAAAAAAGAGTAAAAGGGAAGTATTGGTTTCAGATGAATCAATTAAAAAATAAGAGGAGAAACAAGGAGAAGAGAATGGGAGGAACTTATTTTAGATTTAAGCAAATATTATACTTAAGAGGGAAAATAAAAAGAAGAAGCTATTTGTATTAAAGTAAAGGAG
>QLTV01003266.1:853767-864608 GCA_003457575.1 Thermophis baileyi
TTGGATGAGAAAGCGAAAGGTCTTCAGAGAAAAACCAGAAAGTCCAGCTGCCTCTTGAAAAAAAGCACCTTTGGGACAACCAGGACCTGGAGGACCGAGAATCTCTGCAGACTCTCAGCCAGCATGCTGTGCATACTTCCACAAGCTTGCTAACTAGGGAATTCTGGGAGTTGAAGTCCGCAGATCTTTAAGCTTGCTAACTAGGGAATTCTGGGAGTTGAAGTCCAGAAGTCTTAAAGTTGCCAAGTTTGGAGGCCCCTGTTCTACATCCCTGGAAAGGCCAGAGAACTTTCTGCCATGTGCAGGAGGAACTCAGCAGGTTCTTGGGTGGAGGATGAGGCTAAGGGGGAAATGAAAACTTCAACCCAAGCTCCTTATTCCAGCAGAGGGAGCATCCATCTTTGGGTGACCGAGTTGATCCCTGATCACCAGCAGTAACTGATGAAGATGTCTGTGTCACCTGCAGATTTCAGCTTTTGCATGAAGCTTTTACAAAAAAGAGGTTGAGACTTTAGAAAAAGAGAAAAGGGAAGAGCAACTAAGATGATTAAAGGCCTGGAGACAAAAACATATGAGGAACGGCTGCAGGGTTTGGGTTTGGCCAGTCTGGAGAAAAGAAGGACTAGAGGGGGTGGGACATGATAGCAGTATTCCAGTATTTGAGGGGCTGCCACAAAAAGGAGTGGGTCAATTTATTTTCCAAAACACCAGAAGGCAGGACAAGAAGCAATGGATGGAAACTAATCAAGGAGAGAAGCAACCTGGAATTAAGGAGAAACTTCCTAAAAGTGAGGACAATTAACCAGTGGGAAAGCTTGCCACCAGAAGTTGTGAGTGCTTCATCACTGGAGGTTTTCAAGAAGAGACTAAACAGCCACCTATCTGAACTAGCTTGAGCAGGGGATTGGACTAGAAGACCTCCAAAGTCCCTTCCAGATCTATTCTGATTGATCGATTGATGATTCTGCCTCCCAGGACTTTGTACAGGGAGATCTTGCTGAAGATTTAGTTTTGTTGGGGACATGCTTCCCTTACACTGAACCATTTGGATGATTAAAAAATGGAACTAGAATTGAGAGTAGACTTCTTTCTAGGAATTGAGGATGACCATAGAGGCAATAAAGCAGCCTCAAAGCCAGTGAGTCTTTCAACCAGCTCCTTCTTTTGCTCTAAAGTAGTGCTTTTCAACCTCAGCAGCTTGTAAATGTGTGGACTTCAACTCCCAGAGTTCTTCAGCCTGGAAGCTTTAAGAAGTCTGGACTTCAGCTCCCAGAATTCCCCAGTCAGCAAGCTTTAAGATGGGTGGACTTCAAGTCCCAGAGTTCTTCAGTCTGGAAGCTTTTAGATGGGTGGACTTCAGCTCCCAGAATTCCGCAGCCAGCAAGCTTCAAAGTGTGTGGACTTCAACTCTCAACGTTCCCGTCAGGAAGCTTTAAAACAGTGGTTCTCAACCTTTCTAATGCCGCGACCCCCCCCCCCCCCCCCACCCCCCCCCCCCCCCGCCCCCCCCCCCCCCCCCCCCCACCCCCCCCCCACCCCCCCGGCCGGGGAGGCCAACCCCCACACTGTAGCGACGGCAGCGCGAGGCTTCACCCACCCGCCCGGATGCCACCATTTGGGTTTTTTACCCTCTGCGTATGTGCAAAGCATTCTGCGCATGCGCAGAGGGTACAAGAACCCAAATGGCGGCATCCGGGCGGGTGGGTGAAGTCTCCCGCTTCTGTCGCTACCGGCTGTCCGGCGACCCGCAGGCACGGCCGAACCGGGAGCATTTCACCCCTGCAAGTGACGGTGGCACCAAGATGGCGGGCTAACGCGTGCGGCGACCCCTGTGAAATGGTCGTTCGACCCCCAAAGGGGTCGCGACCCACAGGTTGAGAACCACTGCTTTAAAATCTGTGGACTTAAAAGGCTGGCTGGGGAATTCTGGGAGTTGAAGTCCACAAGTCTTTACAGTTGCCAAGCGTGAAGGCTTCTGATGTAAACATGTCTACGGGGTTGTGTGACTTGCCTGAAAACTTTTTTGTCTACTTCTGATTTTCCAACAGAAAACCCCTGAGGGCTTCCCAGGGTAGCCTTTGCTCCCCACCAGTCCATTATTCCTGAATTTGGGGGTGAAAGAAGTGTGAACCTTCTAGGTTTCAATGATCCCCTCCGAGACCGCTTTCAGCCAGTCTGGTTGCATATGGATTGCTGTGGCTAGCAAGTGTGGGATTTGTCATGGAGCATAGGTAGTCCTTGACTTACAACTGTTGACTTAGGGACCGTTCAAAGTTACGACGGCACTGAAAAAAGCGACGTTTTGTGAGCGTTTTTCTGACCTTCCCTCGCTCCCTCCTCCCTCTCTATCACTCACTCATTCACTCACTCGCTCACTCCTTTGCTGGTCTATTTTCATTTCTTACTGCTCTGAGGAAACAGAATCCTTCCTTCCCTTTTCCGCAGATTTTCACACACGGAGACAGCCGGGTCGGTTCCATATGTATGCTTTTTAATATTAATTCTGTCAACACTACACACAACCAGTAACAATGATAAATACTGCAATGGAAATGTTAAAAAAAAATATTATACATGTAACATGTCTTCCAAAAACCACATTGTAAAAATAAATTAATGTGTAAACTTGACGGTAAATTATAATAATAATAATAATAATAAAAAACCAACAACCCAACAGATTGGTTTAAGGCAGTCATCTACAATGATGGGGAAAGGACTGTGCTACGTTGCTCAGAGTGGGGAAGCAAAAAAATTAAGACTGGGTTTTGCTAGAAAACAAGAGCTGACTTTACTGGGAGGGGAGGGGGGGGGATTAGCCAGAACAAGGAGTCTCCCCTTCCCAATTTATAAGTGAGTTTGGGAGGGAACTGATACGGCCGGTGTCTCCTCAAGAGTTTCGAGCAGGTCGGTTATCCTCAAATCTAGACGGTTGTTCCCTGTTAGACTCGGACATCTTCCCTTTCTTCGCCTGTTTGATGCACACACAAGTCAGACATGGCAAGAAGTACCAATAGAAGAGAGAAGTTGTAGCTCAGGGTTCAACGGTGGGGTCCTGGGTGCTCTCTGAGCTTTGCAGTTTTCCTGCAGACGTTTCATGACCCAACTAGGTAATATAATCAGTGCTAGAAACCAGTAGAGTTTCAGGAGGAGGAGGAGGAAGAAGACAATGACGACTGTGGGGTCCTTGGTGCTCTCTGGACTTTGTAGTTTGCTGCAAATGTTTCATGACCAAACTAGGTACCATCGTAAGTGCAAGGAGGAGGAGGAGGGAGGAGGAGGAGGACGACGACGACGACAACTTTGGAGCCCTTGGTGCTCTCTGAACTTAATTGTTTCCTTGCAGACATTTCATTACCAAACTATGTTCCATCATCAGTGTGAAAAGGGAGTGGGGTTTACTCTCTTTTTATATATTAGTGGCGTGTCCTTTTTGTGGGAATGCTGTTTTCTTCTTGGTGTTTCCTTGGTTAGGCTGTTTACTGAACTGATAGTTCCTTGATTGGGGTAAAGAGAGAACAATCCCCACTCCCTTCTAGTACTGATGATCTCAGCTAGGTGGGCAATGAAATGTCTGGAAGAAAACAACCCAGCCCAAGAAGCACCAAGGACCCCAGTTTATATACTAGTGGTGTATAGTTTTAGTAGTAGCTTGATTAGAATATTGTTTTCTGCTTGATTGTTTGTCTGGAAATAATCCCTGCTTATCTGGGTGTCTGCTGTTGGAGAGGATGTGTTCTGGGATTAAAAAAAAAACAGCAACAGCACAAACTCCACACTCGCTAGCACTGATGATGTTACCTACTTGGGTCATGAAACGTCTGAAGAAAACAACCAAGCTCAGAGAGCACCAAGAACTTCATGGTCCTCCTCCTTCTCCACTCGACAAACACTACTCTCTTCTAACACTGATGATGTTACCTACCTGGGTCATGAAACGTCTGCAAGAAAACAACCAAGCTCAGAGAGCACCCCGCATGGATAAGGTGGTCTCACTAACCCCTCTCCCAACAGGCAGCTGGTCACAAGGATAGAGGAGGCTGGTGGAGAAGTCTTTGGCCCTCCTCAGCTCATCTCTTCTTCTGCCCTTAAGGATAGGAGTAGGGTTTTACTACATGCCTTGGGTCTCTGTTTTCGCTCCTGGGGAACAGATGATTGACAGCTAACATCCCTGATAAACTGACACTTAAAAGAGGGAGAGTGAACAGACTAACTAAGTTTCTTGAAACAGTTTTCCACAGAAGACCCCGTGCTTCCATACCCTCATGGCACACACTTCCAAGAACAGGAGAGTTGGGGGTCTCTCGGAAGAGTATCTGCCCTCTCCCAGCAAGAAACAGATTGAAGTAGTCCTGATCACTTTATCCAATGAATGGAGCTACTGGTGGGGGTGGGTGGGGGTGGGACTGATAGGGGAAGGGGCAGGTTGAACAGTGCAAAATCTAAAGGGGTCTCCCATCCCGCCCCTCCACTAAACAAGAACGAAGACAAAATTATCCCCTTGCAGTTTTGGGAGGCAGGATCATCCTCTGGTTCCCCCTGGGTGCAAATCAATTATTATTTTAAAAAGAGACGATGGGAGAGAATTTACAGAAATCTCTTGGTTGGTTGTAAGGTGCTTACAAACTTTTGTGAAGGAATTTGGGTGCTCTTGGAGGCTTTTAAGAAGGGACTGGATAACCATTTGTCCACAATGTTATAGGGTCTCCTGCTTGAGCAGGGGGTTGGACTAGAAGACCTCCAAGGTCTCTTCCAACTCTTGTTATTTTGTATTCTGTAATTCCTCAAGTTGTGTAGCAACGTTCTCCCACTTGGCTCTCTCCAAAGGAGGGAGGGGGCCGGAGAAATGGGTGAAGGAATATGGGGGAGCCACAAATTCTAGGCCAAGAGCCCTCTGCAGCAATGGAGATCATCTATCCCAAAGCAGAGAAGAACCTCAGCAGATCCTTCAGAAGTTGTGAGTGCTCAATAGTCCTCCAGAAATTATGAGTTCTTCAACGTTGGAGGTTTTTAAGAAGAGATTGGACAACCCTTTGTCTGAAATGATAGGGGCTCCTGCTTGAGCAAGGGGTTGGACTAGAAGACCTCCAAGGTCCCTTCCAACTCTGTTATTCTGTTAAGGTGCTTGGTTGGTAAGTAAGTGCCTCCGCCATCTTAGCTCCTGAATTCCCTGGAGATGCACTATGGGACACTCTTGGGATAAATGTGGGGCAGCTGTTTTATTGGGGAGGGTGTTTTGAGCTGCCTCCAAGGGTTAGGAGGAGAATATGCTGGAGAGAAGGAGCTGCCAACCTTTGAGCAGAACAGGTATGGCCTGAGAAGACACAACAGAACCTGAAGAACGAGGGTTGTGTTGCAATTCTAGATCTAACCACCGGACAGGGGTGCCAAGATTCCTTCGGATAAGTAAGTTAGGCCTTTGACTTTTCTTGCTATCTCCCATCCTTCCCCAACGTGTCTACCATTTGACCGGACCGCTTGCGTGTCTCAGACAAAGGGAAGGGGGACCCTTCCCCAGGGACCTTGATCTTTCACAGCAGATGCAGGACTTGGCCGCATCCAGAATGACTTCTGTTTTTTTTCCAGGTTTGCTGCAAATTCTGAAGGCAACAGAGAGGGGACTTGTGCTGCAGGAGTTTAGGTCCCTTCCTTCCTTGGAAAGGGAAGAACGGCAGGAAAGCAGGCAGGAAGAACCACAAACGCTTGCCTTTGTGAATAACCATGCCCCACAAGTAAGAAGACAGTCCCTCGAGTGGGAATGGAGGATTCCTAAACTGCCTAAAGCCCCAAATGATGACATTTCCATCTGGATGAATGGTCCCTAAGAGGGAGAAAATAGCAGATCCATCCCTCTATCTATCCCTGCATTCCACCATCCATCTATCCATCCCACCATTTCACCATCCATCCATTCATTCCATCATCCGACCATTCATCTCTATCCATCCATCCACCTATCAATCCATCGATCCATTCATTTTTTCATCCATCCATCCATCTATCCACCTCCATCCCATCATCCATTCCTCCTTCCCATTATCCCACCATCCATTCATCCTTCCATTCCATTATCCCACCATTCATTTGTCCGTCCATCCATCCATCCATCCATCCATCCATCCATCCATCCATCCATCCATCCATCCATCCATCCGAGACATGATAGCAGTATTCCAGTATCTGAGGGGCTGACACAAAGAAGAGGGAACCTATTCTCCAAAGCACCTGAAGGCAGGACAAGAAGAGGAGAGAAGCAACCTGGAATTAAGGAGAAACTTCCTAAAAATGAGGACAATTAACCAGTAGAACAGGTTGCCTCCAGAAGTTGTGGGTGTTTCATCACTGGAGGTTTTTAAGAAAAGATTGGACAACCACCTGTCTGAAATGGTATAGGATCTCCTGCTTGAGCAGGGGGTTGGACTAGAAGCTCTCCAAGGTCCCTTCCAGCTCTATTCTGATTGATTAATTGGTCACAGGTCAAAACAAGGTGAGTGGGCCATAATATTTACCAATCTAATCTCTTTAGGGCACAAATACGAACAAGGTAAAATTCAAAGCACAGTCCTTTTGCAATCCCCAAAATTCTGGTGGAGAAAAAACCCGACAAAGCGTTTGGCTTGAAACACAAAGGTAGGGGACCGTAATCGCATTAAGCAGTGCAAAGGTTCTTTAAAAACAACAACTGTTATCTGTGTGAACGAACCATGTGTGAAAAATCAAATACCGATGAGTTAATCTCTAGGTAGAAGCTTTTCAAAGGAATTAAGGATGTCTTTTTTGTTTTTAAAGGGAAACTTCTCTGGCCTAGATTCATCACTAATAAGGTCATTTTACTTGGGGGGTCAGAGGTTATTCAGTTAAAAGTGTCAGCCTTTGCTACGGTTTTACTCATCCCATGAAGTTCTTCCAGGCTGTTCCTCAACTCAAAGACCAGCTCGTCAGAAGAAACCTGAAATATGTATCTCGTTTCCAAAATATCTTATTTTTCTCTTACATCTTCACTCTTTTCCAAAAGGGACCACGAAAGAAACTCTGCTTCCCAAAACCCAGGATCACTTTATCCACGGACCACGGGTGGACCTGCTAAACCAGGATGGGATATGTAGTATCCACCAACATAAATACTCTTATCAGGAGAAGACAGCAGTCCGAATTTGCGCTCAGGAGGGGAGAGTTGATGAGCCAGGGGACAAATCCTAAACCCAACTTGGAGCAGAAATCCCTGGAGGTGAGTAGGAAATCTGGCTTTGATAGGGGCGACGACTCTGCCACGTTGGTTTTTGTGTCTATATATATTTAAATATTTTGAGTGGTGCGGTGGCCCAGAGGTGGAGTTCTTGCCTCACAATCAGGAGGCTGTGAGTTCGATCCTAGGTAGAGGCAGATATTTCTCTCTCTTGGGCACAATGAGAATATATCTGCTGAACAAAGTTCCGCATTGGCGACAGGAAGGGCATCCGGCCAGTAAACACTCAGCTCCAATCAGTTGCTCAGACTCCACCCCACAAGGGATTATGGGGTTGTTAAAAGAAGATGATGATATATTTAAATATTTTCCCCGTTAGGTTGCAAAGCTTGGCACAGTCCGAGTTTAGCAAAGCAGAATAATCATCTATTTCGGTTATTATTTTTTCCTCCGTTACTATGGTTGGCTGGTAATTTTTACAAATGCGGCAAAAGCAACCTATTTACAAGCAACGGCGATGACCCAACAGGGCACCAATCTGTCAATGAGAAGAGCAGGCTAACTGGCATCGAAGAACGGGACAGGAATTGGGCCAAGGGGTCTCTATGGAAGTCCAGCCTGCCCCTCACCTGGCTCCAGACGGAACGGGCCAACTTGCCATGGCCAATTCACCGCAGGACAATTTAACGGGTCAATTTAATTATTTAAAATAAATAAATAAATAATATTTTAGGTTTTGTTGTTCACGTTTTGTCTTGTCCCTCCCTTTGGCACCCTTTCTTTCATGATTTTATTCCACCGTTTCTTTGATATTAGTGTAACTCTAGTCCTGTGGTGTTGTGGCCTGTCAGCTGCCGGCCCCTCCAGCAGCTGAATCAGAGGAGGAGGTGGCGGCGTGGGAGTCAGGCTTGGCATCAAGGCAACCTGAGAGCTCCGAGGGGGAAGAAGGAATGGAGCTGGCAGAGAGAGAGACAGAGGCGGAGCCTGGGCCGTCCGTCAGCCCTCAGATGGAGAGTCAACAGCCCCCAGGTCTGGAGGTGGCTGATGAGGAAGAGGAGGAACAGCTGGGTCCAGTGCCTGACGCGCGGATGCGCAGAAGGCAGAGGAGAAGAGAGCAGTGGAAATCTGTTGGCCGGTCCTTGGGACGGAAGAGCCACCACTGCTAGTGAAGCCCCACTCTAGCCCTGGGGATAAAAGGCAGAGGGCGGAGATGAATAAATTTGGCAGACAACTATTCATCTCCCTGCTGGATAGACTTGTTGGCCTGCGGTGAGAGAGAAACTTTTTGCTGGGGCTGCTGGCGCTCCTAATAAAGGAATCATTGATTTAAATACAGAGGGTTTGTCGTGTTTGGGTAGCTGGGTCAGAACATGTGGCAAGTTGGCCATGTGGAGTTCTCCTGCAGCGAGTTGGCCATGGCAAGTTGGCTGTGGCGAGTTGACCATGGCGAGTTGGCCGTGGTGAATTGTCATAGATATGGGTCCAGAAAGGAGACAGGTGCTGGGTCTAGCCAGCTGGATCTTGGGACAAAAGGGTGTTGCCTCCGGACTCATCAAGAACGTCTGTGGGCGGCCACAGTTTTTGAACCCAGTGGGCACGGATAAAGGAGAATATTTGTAGCTCAGGGTTGAAATAATAAGGGATCCTTGGTGCTCTCTGAGCTTGGTGGGGTTTCTTAAAGCCTTTTCATTGCCCTAACTAGGTAACATCACTAGTACTGATGATGTTACCTAGCTGGGTCATGAAATGTCTTCAAGAAAACAACCACGATCAGAGAGCAACAAGGACCCCACAATGATGGCATTCTACAAGCCAAGATCAACTTAGGGCAGCAGCTTGATCCCTGGTCCTCAGAAGCTAAAGGACCTCTTAATTTGCAAATGCAGGAGAAGACAACAGCCCAACGCAGATCTTCTCGTTTGCTCTTCAAGGTTGAAGAAACCAAGATTTCCACTGTGAGCAATGCTCTTTCTCGGTGTTGGTATGGTTTGCGTTCAGTGAGTAGGTAAAACTATCGGGGTGAAGGGAGGGTGAGTCCTGGTTCTCTGCTACATTTTCCCCCCATGTTTCAGTGGCCACCATTGTTTCATTTCAGGTCCCCTGTAATCCATGTTTGGTATGGATTCATGCTGGCCAATTCCTCTTTAGCAAAAAAAATTAAAAAAAAAAATTAAAAAAAACCTCGTATTTCATTCTTGCTCTCCTCCTCCCCTTCTTATTCAGCTTCCCCTGCTCCCAAAATAAAATCCCTTTCATTTCTGGACATGGATTGTTTTCCTTCTCCATTCAGACTCCTGCACCTGAAATGTCAGGTAGAGACACCCTACAGTTGAGATGTCCAACCTTGGCAACTTTAAGTCATGTGGACTTCAACTCCCAGAATTCCCCAGCCAGCATGCACTGACTGGGGAATTCTGGGAGTTAAAGCCCACAGATCTTAGAAGTTGCCAAGGTTGGATAGCCCTGCCCTACAGCGTCCTCAGCCAATCCATCCATCCATCTCTGGAACCCTACACGTGATTCTTGAAAGCAGTCCTGAATTCCCAAGAGATAAATGGACTTTTTCTGTACAGAGCTCACTTCCTGCAGTTTTAACACATGAAAAAAAAATTGAGAAGAGGATCTCAAAATGGTTAATATTATTCTTAATTTTCTTTTTCTTCTTCTTTTTTTGGTTTCTCCTGACTCTATGAACACAAAGAGGTCCTACCATAGGAGGAAGCCATGGCTGTTAAGTTTTACAGTTATAATGGAACGCGCCGGTCGCCCTCGGCTTGGCCTAGCGTCGCCCGTTACTGGATGTGACAGGCAGTGGAAGAGGTGGCTTGACAGCACATGCAAGTGGGGTTGACAGACTTGGGCGGAATCAGGTCGAGGTCCTCGTCGTCGGGAATCTCATCCAACCGGTAGCCGTCCTTGAGAAGTTGGATATTCAAGTCTTGGTTGATCTGCTGCAGACAAAGAGACAAGATGTCAACCCACCAACCGTCCAACCGGGGCCTCCCCCACACCCCGGAAAGGCAGACTGGTAGGCGTGGACATGGACGTTAGACCTCTTCAAGATTAGATGGTCAGCTTCCTTAGATATAATATTGTAACAACTATCCCATTGCAACTCTATGCTGTTATATTATAGCAATAACGCTTAGACTTATATAGCGCTTCACAGTGCTTTGCAGCCCACTCTAAGCGGTTTACAGAGTCAGCCTCTTGCCCCCAACAATCTGGGTCCTCATTTTACCAACCTCGGAAGGAGGGAAGGCTGAGTCAACCTTGAGCCGGTCAGGATCGAACTCCTAACAGTGAGCAGTGAGTTAGCCTGCAATTCTGCATTCTAACCATTGTGCCATCACAGCTCAAAGATAGATAGATAGATAGATAGATAGATAGATAGATAGATAGATAGATAGATAGATAGATAGATAGAAAGAAAGAAAGGATAGACGGACAATCAGACAGATAGAACTTAACACTAGCATTTAGAGTTACTATATACCGCTTCACAGTGCTTTTACAGCCCCCTCTAAGCAGTTTACAGAGTCAGCCTCTTGCCCCCAACAATCTGGGTCCTCACTTTACCAACCTCGGAAGGATGGAAGGCTGAGTCAACCTTGAGCTGGTCAGGATTGAACTGCTGGCATTTGGCAGAGTTAGC
>QLTV01003266.1:867904-881716 GCA_003457575.1 Thermophis baileyi
GTTTACAGAGTCAGCCTCTTGCCCCCAACAATCTGGGTCCTCACTTTACCGACCTCGGAAGGAGGGAAGGAAGGGTCAACCTTGAGCCGGTCAGGATCGAACTCCTAACAGTGAGCAGTGAGTTAGCCTGCAATTCTGCATTCTAACCATTGTGCCATCACAGCTCAAAGATAGATAGATAGATAGATAGATAGATAGATAGATAGATAGATAGATAGATAGATAGATAGAAAGAAAGAAAGAAAGAAAGAAAGGATGGACGGACAATCAGACAGATAGAACTTAACACTAGCATTTAGAGTTACTATATACCGCTTCACAGTGCTTTTACAGCCCCCTCTAAGCAGTTTACAGAGTCAGCCTCTTGCCCCCAACAATCTGGGTCCTCACTTTACCGACCTCGGAAGGAGGGAAGGCTGAGTCAACCTTGAGCCTGGTGAGACTCGAACTGCCCAACTGCAGCCGGCAGTCAGCAGAAGTAGCCTGCAGTACTATTGTGGTGATTTTAATGATGATTTTATCTTAATTTAACATTTTATCTCGTATATTGTGTTGTCCACATAACTCATTCCCTCTATCTATGTATCTATGTGTCCGTCTGTCTGTCAAAATGGGATTTACGATTCTCTCAATTTTGGCCTGGAACACGGCGACTTCTCAGCCATGATTTACTCCCAAGATACGAGCTCTTGCCAGATGGCTACAGGTAGTCCTCGACTTACAACAGTTCGTTTAGTGACCGTTCAAAGTGACAGCGGCACTGAAAAAAGTGACTTATGACCGTTTTTCACACTTACGACCATTGCAGCCATCCCCATGGTCACGTGATCGAAATTCGGACGCTTGGCAACTGGCTCGTATTTATGACGGTCGCAGTATTTCAGAGTCACGTGATTCCCCTTTTGCGACCTTCGAACAAGCAAATGGGGAATGGGGAAGCCGGATTCACTTAACAACCATGTGACTAACTTAACAACTGCAGTGATCCACTTAACAACTGTGGCAAGAAAGGTCGTAAAATGGGGCAAAACTCACTTAACATTGTCTCACTTAGCAATGGAAATTTTTGGGCTCAATTGCGGTTGTAAGCCAGGGACTATCTGTAGTCCTTGACTTACAACAGTTCGTTTAGTGACCAAAGTTACAATCGCACCAAAAAAAAAAAAGTGATTTATGACCATTTTTCACACTTAAAAACCATTGCAGAATCCCCATGGTCACATAATCAAAATTCAGAGGCTTGGCAACTGGCATGTACTTATGACGGTTGCAATGTCCCAGGGTCATGTGATCTCCTTTCGCGACCTTTTGGCAAGCAAAGTCAATGGCGAAGCCGGATTCACTTAACAACCGTGTAAACTAACTGAAGTTTCACTTAACAACTGTGGCAAGAAAGCTCGTAAAATGGGGCGAAACTCAATTTAACAACTGTCTCGCTTAGCAATGGAAACTTTGGGCTCAATTGTCGTAAGTCGAGGACTACCTGTATTGAAAAAAAATAAGCGTGGTTGCCAAAGTTTGACTGCCAATCTCGTTTTTTCCAGGACATTTTCAATGATTGAGAAAGACAAATGTATTTGCAGTGTCTGATGCCCTGAAGATCTCCATGGAGGAGATCTAATCAGGAGTCTGGCCAGCTCTTATCTCTCCCTGCTTCTGTGATGAAAACTACATCAGGTCTTCCTTAGGGCACTATCTGAATTCCCATTTCAGAAATATTATCAGTAAAGCCAGAAGTTTCAGCCCAAGAAAACTACTGCCAAGGTTCATTGCCTTTGAAAATCTGGTTTGTAGTTTTAGATTCCTCATACTTTGCAAAGAGAAAGACAATCCCAAAGGTGCTTTTTTTCCAAGAGGCAACTGGACTTTCTTGGTTTTTCTTTGAAGACGTTTCCCTTCTCATCCAAGAAGCTTCTTCAGCTCTGACTGGATGGTGGGGAATGGAAGGGTTTCTACTCCTTGCAGACAGCTGGTCATTTGCATCCTTTTAGAGGGTCATTGAGGCCACTTGGAGGTTTGTCTGTGTCCTCAGGGTCACCTGAGTGGTGCTAATGTTTCCTGTCGTCTGCAATTTTCCTGGCAATCCGTTCATGTTCCCACACCATTCAAGGGTGTTTATCCCAAAGTGCATACTGTGTTTCCCCGAAAATAAGACCCTGTCTTATATTTTTTTTGAACCCTGAAATAAGCGCTTGGCCTTATTGCCATGCACTCAAAAGCCCGATTTGGCTTATTATCAGGGGAGGTCTTATTTTGGGGGAAACAGGGTAGCTAAAAAAGTCTGTACAGATTCTCAGCCATCCAGATCATCCAAGAAGCTTCTTCAGCTCTGACAGAATGATGGAGAATGGAAGGATTTATACTCCTTGCAGACAGCTGGTCATTTGCATTATTTTTACAGAGTCGTTGAGGCCACTTGAAGATTTGTCTGTGTCCTCAGAGTCACCTGAGTGGTGCAACAGCCTGCCCCTTTCTTCAACAGAGAAGGGACACAGGGCAGAAAAACATCCTGCAGCCAAGAAGGTTCCACACCCACAGACAAACCCCCAAGTGGCCTCAACGGTCCTCTAAAAGGATGCAAATGACCAGCTGTCTGCAAGGAGTATAAATCCTTCCCTTCCCCGCCATCCGGTCAGAGCTGAAGAAGCTTCTTGGATGAGAAGCGAAACGTCTTCAAAGAAAAACTAAGGAAGTCCAGTTGCCTCTTGAAAAAAAAGCACCTTTGGGTCAACCATGACTTGGGTGACGGAGAATCTCCATAGACTAAGAGAAAGACAAGTTTATTCTTGATGAGACGCAAAGGGATGAAATTGGACCCACCTCAGCTGAAGAATATCCTGAGGAGGAATATCTGGACATGTCAAAGTCGTCATCACTGCAAAGCAAGACAAGACACAATGGGGAAAGGCACCTCCAGCAAACAAAAGAGCAAGTTGTGTAGCACACGGCTGTTCATTTTCACAGACAAGGGAGAGCACAGCCCTGTGGGACATACCAGGGTGGATCTACTTGGGGGTTTATGTGAACGTAACTGTTCTATCACCAGGAAGTCACAGAGAAGAAGGAGTCAACCTATTCTCCAAAGCACCTGAGGGCAGGACAAGAAGCAACGGATGGAAACTAATCAAGGAGAGAGGCAACCTGGAACTAAGGAGAAACTTTCCAACAGTGAAAACAATTAACCAGTGGAACAGCTTGCCACCAGAAATCGTGGGTGCTCTATCATTGGAGGTGTTCAAGAAGAGATTGGACAACCATTTGTCTGAAATGGTACAGGGTCTCCTCCTTGAGCAGGGGGTTGGACTAGAAGACCTCCAAGGTCCCTTCCAGCCCTGTGATTTTTACTGTAGCCTTCCCTTCAAAGATGGGGGGAGGGATCAACCTATACGGTCTCCTGCATGAGCAGGGGGTTGGACTAGAAGACCTCCAAGGTCCCTTCCAACTCTGTTATTTTGTTACTATGTTAATTAATCAGTGGAACGGCTTGCCACCAGAATTTGTGGGTGCTCCATCACTGGATCTTTTTAAGAGGAGATTGGATAACCATTTGACCGTATGGTATAAGGTCTCCTGTCTTGAGTAGAAGGTTGGACTAGAAGACCTCCAAGGTCCCTTCCAACTCTTTATTTTTCTATCTTCTAAATAATGTAATTTCATAGGTGAGTTTTGTGAGTCCGTATCTACCTGTCTGTGTCCAGCGCCACCAATGGTTTTTCATCAGGACTTTGATCTAATGAGGAGTAGCCTTTATTAGGAACGACCAGCCTGAAATAAAAATAAAAAAAAGGAACATTATATGGACTGTCATGGATACGTGGAAAGCTCAAATTAAGAATAAAATGAGGTGAAAAACGGTGCCTTGAGTTTTAGATTAGGCAAAGATAGGCATAAATACTGCGTTTCCCCGAAAATAAGACCTATCCTGAAAATAAGCCTTAGGTTGATTTTTACACGTGTGCCCAATATAAGCCCTACCCACCCAAAATAAGCCCTAGTTAAGACCCTGCCCACTCCGTTGATCCTGGTTGCACGGGGTGGGGCGAGGCGCACAGATAAAAAAATCAAGCGAGGGTGGGGATGGGGGGGTTAGCTGCTTACCTTCTGACAGTTGCAGCTGGGCCTCGCACACCTGGACACCTGCCTCACTTGCCGGCCCACTTCTTCTGTGGCCGCTTGCAGCCGCTCGTGCGCGTCGCCCCTGGCCTCCATTTTGCCATCGGAGGCCTTCAGGAAAGGCCTCCGCAGCCGAAAAAAGAGCTCTGGGTTTGGAGCTTGTTTCTCGGCTGCAGAAGGCCTTTCCTGAAGGCCTCTGACGGCGAAACAGAGGTCGGGGGCGAGGTGCGTGAGCGGCGGCAAGCGGCCACAGAAGAAGTGGGCCAGCAGTGGGCTCCTGCTGGACGGGGCTGTCAGTGCCACCGCCGTGAGGTGAGTAAGTATATATATATATATATACTGACGAAAATAAGACCGGGTCTTATTTTCGGGGAAACACGGATAAAAGCCTGGGCACTACAAAGAAGAAACGAAATGCTTTCTCATACTACGAAGTTAGAGACAATCAGAAGCAAAAGGCTTCTTTGTTGCTACAGGTAGTCCTCGACTTACAACCATTCATTTACTGAACGTTCCAAGTTACAACGGCACTGGAAAAAGTGACTTATGAGCGGTTTTGACATTTACTGTATGATCCTCGCAGCATCCCAACCATCATGTGATCCAAAAAATTCAGAGGCTCGGCAACTGGCATGTACTTATGATGGTTGCACTGTCATGGGATCACCATGGGTAACCTTCCCAGCGATTTCCGACAAGCAAAGTCAGTGGGGGAAGCCAGGTTTGCTTAATGACCGTGCGACTTGCTGAACGACCGCAGTGATTTTGCTCAGCAACTGTGGCCAAAAGATCGTAAAGGGGGACATCGCTTATTTAACAACCGCCTTGCTTAGCGATGGAAATATTGGGCTCAATTGTGATCGTACGTCGAGGACTACTTGTGCAGCACAATGCACAGGTGTGCACAGATCTATCTATCACAAATTGAACAGCTCACAGGTGTGAGAAAGATCCATGCTGAGTCTTAACGGTTTGCAGTATAGATAGTCCTCAACTCACAAGTATTCATTTAGTGAACATTCGAAGTTACGACGATGCTGAAAAAAAGTGATAGACGACTGGTCCTCTCCCTTACGACCATCACGGAATCCCCATGGTCACTGGATCCACCTTCGGGCACCCAGGAACTGGTGTGTATTTATGATAGCTGCACCAAAGGTGCTTTTTTTTCAAGAGGCAACTGGACTTTCTGGTTCTTCTTTGAAGACGTTTCGCTTCTCATTCAAGAAGCTTCCTCAGCTCTGACTGAATGGTGGAGGATGGAAGGATTTATATTCCTTGCAGACAGCTGGACATTTGCATCCTTGTAGAGGGTCGTTGAGGCCACTTGGAGGTTTGTCTGTGTCCTCAGGGTCACCTGAGTTTATGAAGTGGTTGTTTTGTTCACAAATGCATGGCACAACTTAGGAGAACAAACCCACCAGGACTAGATTCAGCGGTCCACCTGCATTTAAAAGACACAGGCCACTCTTTGGAAGACAGCAAAGTCCAGATTTTGGACAGAGAGGACCGCTGGTTTGAAAGAGGGGTCAAAGAGGCCATCTAGGTCAAAACTGAAGAGCCCTCTCTCAACAGAGAAGGAAGGATACGACACCATCTATCTCCTGCCTACAACACAGTCCTTTCAGCAATTCCAAGAAGGCTCTGTGCTCATTTGCACCACTCAGGTGACCCTTAGGACACAGATAAACCTCCAAGTGGCCTCAAAGACTCTCTAAAAAGAATGCAAATGACCAGCTGTCTGAAAGGAACATAAATCCTTCCATTCCCCACCATCCAGTCAGAGCTGAAGAAGCTTCTTGGATGAGAAGCGAAACGTCTTCAAAGAAGAAAAACCAGAAAGTCCAGTTGCCTCTTGGAAAAAAAGCACCTTTGGGACAACCAGGACCTGGATGACTGAGAAGCTCCACAGACATTTATGATGTCCCAGGATTATATGACCGTCATGTGTGACTTTGCTAGCTATCTTCTGACCAGCAATGGGGAAGCCAGATTCATTTAATGACCACGTGATAGTTCAACAACTGCAGTGTTTCATTGAACGACCTTAGCCAAGAGATCATAAAATGACTTGCTTAATGACCGCCTTGCTTAGCGACCAAAATTCCGACCCCAATTGAGGCCGTCATTCGAGGTCTACCAGTAGCGACTTGTTATGGATACCTTTGCCAGATGCTGTAATGCAGTTAGTCCTTGATGTATGGCCACAATCGCGCACAACACAATTTCTGTTGTTAAGTGAGACATCTGTTAAGTGAGTTTTGCGACCCGTTTTAGGACTTTTCTTGCCACAGTTGTTAAGTGAACCACTGCGGTTGATTCGTTAGTAACCGGGTTGTTAAGTGAATCTGGCTTGCCCATTGTCAGAAGGTCGCAAAAGGGGATCAAGTGACCCCCAGGACACAGCAATGGACATAAGTGTGAACTGGCTGCCAAGCGTCTGAATTTTGATCACTTAACCATGGGCCTACTAAAAAGGTCGTAAGCATGAAAAACGGGCCATAAGTCATATTTTTCTGTGCTGTTGCCACTTTGAGCGGTCACTAAACGAACTGTTGTTGTAAGTCGAGGACTACCTGTAAAAGGAACTTACAAAGGGCTTTGTGTCCTTGACTTTCAGCCTGTCATCCTCCCACTTAAACACCGGCTGGGGACAAATGCAAGCTGAAAATAGGCTGCATTGTGTGTCAGAGTGGATTATGCAAGTCTAATAAATTCATTTATTTAGAGAGTGTATAAGACCCGTGCAAAGATTTTACGTTGGGTTGTTTCCCCTTTTAATGTGATTCGATTTGATTTATTGTTTGCTTCTGTCAAATGCAACCCGGAGTCACTTTATTTGAATTGGGTGGCTCCAACAACCCACGAAATAAAAATCAAATAGAATATAATCTAGGCGCCATCCTCCTGACGGCAGCACACAAACCCTAAGTCTAATTTCCAAGGCAAATTGCATAGTCTTGGGGGAGGGAAGGGGGGGGAGGAGAAACATGAATAATATATGGTTATTTGTAGCAGCGGTCTAGCTTCTTCTGAATTTTATTTGGGGAAACGGGCCGGGATTGTAGAGACAATGAACTTGGGAGGGACGATATTCCTGGGTTCACTCCGTGTCATGTATAATAAATAATAAGCTAGCCAAAGCGGAATGAGTGGATTGGCACAAAGTATCACTCCAAAACGTGTTGTGAGAATGGAGCTGCATTTAGGAGAAACTAAACTTGGTTTCGTTGTAAAGAGGTTTCTCTGGATCCTGGTTTCTTTCTCGGAGTCCTTGGTGCTCTCTGAGCTTGGTGGTTTTCCTGCAGGTGTTTCATTACCCAACTAGGTGACATCATCAGTGCTAGAAGGGAATTGGGTTTGCAAAGAGGAGGAGGAGGAGGAGGAGGAGGAGGAGGAGGAGGAGGAGGAGGAGGAGGAGGAGGAGGAGGAGGAGGAGGGCGAGGAGGAGGAGGACTGTGTGGTCCTTGGTGCTCTCTGAGCTTGGTGGTTTTCCTGCAGATGTTTCATTACCCAACTAGGTTACCTCATCAATGCTGGATCTGTGTGGACGTCAACTCCCAGAATTCTGGGAGCTGGCTGGGGAATTCTGGGAATTGAAGTCCACATGTCTTAAAGCTGCCACATTTGAGAAACACTGCTATAGATCAGAGTTCTCCAACCTTTCCAGGATGGTGGCCCGGAGGGGGAAAGAGGAGATGGTTTTGTGGGAGGGGAAAACCCCACTGCTCGCACAAATGGAGCCCCAAGTGCCTGTGATGCTTGCGTGGGGCCCTAACCACCCCGACGCTCACGCATGTTGGGCTGTGCACGCACACGGCCCGGTTGTGAGTAGTCTGCGGACCGGTAGTGGGCCGCGGCCAGAGGTGGGCGTCACATAATGTAGCAACCGGTTCGCCCAGCACCGAAAATATGAGCGTGCACGGCTTCAAAAACATGGCGACTATATAGAACAGGATAGCGCCAGGGTGGGTGGACGGGCCCAGCCGCTGGTCGGAACTACCGGTTCGCCTGAACCAGTCCGAACCGGCAGCAGCCCACCTCTGGCCACGGCCCACAGGTTGGGGAGCCGTGCTGTAGACACACCAAGCTTCTCATGAGGAAGGAGCATCTACCTTGTCCGAGCCATGACGTTGGTCTTCTTGGGTTGTTGGTTAACCGGGCTCCCCATGGTGCCGTTTTTCAGGGACCCCTTCCGAGCCAGCTCTCGCTGTTTCTCTGCAGGACAAGGACAGACACGGAGGAAGAGAATTAGGCAGGCAGCCTCTCCTTTGGAAGCCAACTGCAGGGCAATATGAGCCAGAGTTCGGCCCCGGGAATGCAAACACAATTATCTGGAAGTGAACAACATCAAGTCTTTGGGGTTATGACCAATATATAACCAGTAATAACAATACAATAACAATACAATAACAAATAATTACCCTGTTTTCCCCAAAAATAAGACCTAGCATGGTTTTTTTTAACGTGTGCCTAATATAAGCCCTACCCCCAAAATAATCCCTACTTAAGAGCCTGCGTAGCCGGCCGGCCGCCAATTCCGCCTGGTTGCTCGTGGTGCCACAGCCATGAGGTGAGGCGGTGTGTGTGTGTGTGGAGCTGCCCCACGCACCCCACACCGGCTTACCTCAGGGCCCCCAGAGCCAGGCCATCCACGCTGACACCTGCCTCGCGGCGGCAGCGCTAGCAACCACGTGCAGCAGGAGCCTACGTGGCTGCCGGTCCCCTTCTTCTGCTTGCTCGTGGCCGCAACGAAGCAGGAGGCCGAGTGGTGTGCTGGTCCCGTGGCCACGAGGCGAGAGAGGTGTCATGGTGTGGGTGGCCTGGCTGCGGGGGCCCTGAGATAAGCCGGTGCGGGGCACGTGGGGCCTCCTGCCCCGCCGCAAGCAAGCAGAGGTGGGTCCCCTGTACATGGGGGAAAAATAAGACACCCCGTGAAAATAAGCGCTAGTGCTTATTTTGGGGCCCAAAAGAAAATAAGAGCCGGTCTTATTTTTGGGGAAACACGGTATTTGTGACATAAACTAGGATGGGCACCTTCTGTCCCAGAAGGATCTCCAACTGCACAGCCGAAAGGGTATTCCAGGTTGTGTGGAGCAAAAGGAGGTAAGCAAAAGTTGCATCATGACGTTACTATGTGCACATCTAACTTTTCTATTGCAGCTCGAGCTACGACCACAACCGAACCCAAAATTTCTGTTGCCAAGCGAGACGTTTGGTTAAGTGAGTTTTGCCTCTTTTTACGACCATTCTTGCCATAGTTGCTAAGTGAATCCGGCTTCCCCACTGACTTTGCTTTGTCAGAAGGTCGCAGAAGAGGGACTGCAGGATGCCAGAACACTGCAACCGTCATAAGTATGAGTCAGTTTGCCAAGCGTCTGGATTTTGATCACGTGACCCCAGGGATGCTGCAACGGTCGTTAAGTGTGAAAAAAAATGCCATAAGTTACCTAGCCCTGATGATGTTACCTAGTCTGGGTAATGAAACGTCTGCAAGAAAACCACCAAGAAGCCCTTAAGTTACTTTTTTCAATGCCATTGTAACTTCAAATGGTCACTAAATGAGTCAAGGTCCATCTATATGGGGAGGCTGAGGTTTTTGTATTACATAATATATTACAGGATTGATGGTTGTTGGCCACCCAGATTTAGACTGTCTAATCTTTGCGAAAGATAAAGAAAAGAAAGCAAACAGAAGGGGACTAAAAATTAATTAGCTGGCTGTCGGTTCCCCCCCTCCCCCTTGCAGTAATAGACCTAAATCCCTGTAAATTTTAAGAGCCTGGAGTTGCAGTTCGATGGGAATAATGTCCTCTTCCAGCCCATCCATCCATCAGGAAGAAGAAAAAGAAAGAAAGAAAGAAACAGCAGCAGTATAATCACTTTTTGAAGGGCTGATTGATCTCGTTGCATTCCTGGAGAAGAAATGAAAGGCCCTCCTCGTGTCCATCTGAAGAAGCAGATCAATTTAAAGTCCTTAATTTTTTTTTTTTGTTCTATACAGCATCAATCTTGTGAACTCTCCAAGTTTCCTCTTTCCCCAAAAATATATTAATTTTTGCTCCAAAAGATGCATTAGGGCTTATTTTCCGGTTAGGTCTTATTTTAGGGGAAATACGGGACTGCATCGGTCTGGCTGACGATCTTAACGGGGGCTTATTTTTGGGGTAGGACTTATATTACGAGCATCCAGAAAAATCATGCTAGGGCTTATTTTCCGGTTAGGTCTTATTTTGGGGGAAATACGGTGTATGTACTGTATATATGTATGTATGTATGTTGCAGATATATACATGTATGTGTATGTACATGTATGTATATATGTGTATATGTGTGTTATCTACATGTTTGGGTAGATATACAGTTTCTCTTGAGAGCAGGCAACAGAATTTCATTTTTAATGTGGGCTGGTGTACTTTCCATAAAAAAATGACAATAAAGTTATCTTAAAGTTAAAAGTTAACTTTTTTTGAAACCTGCATCTGGTCACTAGGATATGTAACAGCTGCACGACTCCTGGTTTTAATTCTGAACAAGCTACATCACCATCTTCTGTTCATCTCAGCCAGTCATTGAGGGCAAGAAAAAAAAAAACCCGGAGATGGGAACATGATGTTCCTAAGGCTTCATCACGTCAGGCCATACAAATAGTCCTAAACTGGAAAGCAGTTTGTTTAGTGACCGATTGAAGTTACAATGGCACTGGAAAAAAGGGACATACGGTCGTTTTTCACACTTACGACCATGGCAGCATCCTCATGGTTACGTGATCACAATCCAGACACTTGGCAACTGACTCTTATGCAGTATGTGACGGTTGTGGTGTCCCGGGGTCATGTGATCACCTGTTGTGACCTTCTGAGGAGCAAAGAGCCGAGGTGGCGCAGTGGTTAGAGTGCAGCACTGCAGGCTACTTCAGCTGACTGCTAGCTGCAGTTCGGCAGTTCAAATCTCACCGGCTCAAGGTTGACTCAGCCTTCCGCCCTTCGAGGTGGGTAAAATGAGGACCCAGATTGTTGGGGGCAATATGCTGACTCTGTGAACCGCTTAGAGAGGGCTGTAAAGCACTATGAAGCGGTATATAAGTCTAAGTGCTATTGCTATTGCTATAAAGTTAATGGGGAAGCCCTAAAGGTTCTTCTTCAAGAGGCAACTGGACTTTCTGGTTTTTCTCTGAAGACGTTTCGCTTCTCATCCAAGAAGCTTCTTCAGCTCTGACTGGATGGTGGGGAATGGAAGGGTTTCTACTCCTTGCAGACACAGCTGGTCATTTGCATCCTTTTAGAGAGTCCTTGAGGCCACTTGGAGGTTTGTCTGTGTCCTCAGGGTCACCTGAGTGGTGCTAATGGTTCCTGTAGTCTGAATTTTTTTTTCTGGAACTCCATTCATACTTCCCCCCATTCAAAGGGTGTTCATCCCAAATTGCATAGCTAAACGTCTATGGAGATTCTCCATCATCCAGGTCATGGTTGTCCCAAAGGTGCTTTTTTCAAGAGGCAATTGGAGTTTCTTTGGGACAACTGAGAATCTCTAGACTTAATGGGGAAGCCGGATTCATTTAACTGTGTTCCTAACGTAACAGCTGCAGTGATTCACTTAACAACTGTGGCAAGAGAAGGCATAAAATACGGCAAAACTCGCTTAACCAATATCTCGATTAGCAACGGAAATTTAAGTCGAGTCGAGGACAGAGGGGGAGTCATATGACACGGGGACACTTCATCGTAAGTGCGAGTCGGTTGCCAGACATCTGAATTTTGATTGATTTTTCTGAATTATGAAAAATGGCCACATTCACTTTTCGAGCGCCGTTGTCAACTTTGAACAGTCAGTAAATGAACTGTTGTAAATTGAGGACTCTATATGTTTATACATATACGTTTATATTTATGTATAAGTTTACTTCTCTTCTGTCATGTTCTCATCGTACGTTAAATGCTTAAGAGACCCTGCAGCCCAGAGAAATGGTTTTGTACATCTTTAAGGGTCGTCTTTCTTCCTATGTACCGTGTTGCCCCGAAAATACGACCTACTCAGAAAGTAAGTCCTAGCTTGTTTTTTTACACGTGTACCCAATATAACCCCTACCCCCAAAATAAGCCCTAATTAAGACCCCGCCCATTCCCGGTTGTACAGGTAAAAATTAAGCTAGGGTGGGGATGGGGGAGGGGTGGAGCTGCCCTACTATTTACCTTCGGACAGTTGCAGCCAGGCCTCGCCCACCTCGGCCCATTTCTTCTGCAGCCGGCAAGGCTTTCCTGAAGGCCTCTCTAGCCGATAACAGAGCTCTGGATCGATCCGGAGCTCTGTTATCGGCTGCAGAGACTTTCAGAAAAGCCTTGGTGGCCTTGCCGGACAAAGAAGTTCCTGAAGGCCTCTGATAGCGAAAAGGAGGCCAGGGACGACACGTGCAAGTGAGGTGAGTCAGTGGATGACATTCTTCCCCCCACCCCCAAATAAGACCTGGTGCCTTTTTTGGTGGCAAAAAATATAAGACAGGGTCTTATTTTCGGCAAAACACGGGTAGAACCCTTCGAAGCTTTCTCAGACCCCGGGGAGGGCAAGCAGGGGTAGGGGGCAAATGCATGGAGCTACATCTAAAGAGGCTTGTGTGCCAGTGTGTGCCGCGGTGGTTTGAACCCCCTCCTTCCACCGATCCGTCAGCAGGTAGCTCTGCGGTGCTGTGTCTTCTTGGTCGACTTGCTTCTGTCCCCCCGGTGCTGCCTTCATGGAAATGAACGAAAACCAGCCTCATCCTTTCCTTCCTTGGTTTAGCCTTTGGCCACATACTGTGGCTTAATTATAGATTTTCAGAGCGTAGCTGCCATGTTAATTATTCATGGTCTCATCTCATCTCAGCTAAGGCAGAGGCAGCATCCGAGCAAAAACCTACGAAGCTAAAACTTACGGTGAACGGCTGCAGGAATTGGGTATGTCTCATCTATTGAAGAGAAGGACCAGTTTACAGATTAACAGAGTTGGAAGGGACCTTGTAGGTCATCTAGTCCAACCCCCCCACCCAAGCAGGAGACCCTACCCCATTTCTGACAGATGGCAGTCCAGTCTCTTCTTGAAAGCCTCCAGTGATGGAGCTCCCACAACTTCTGAAGGCAACTTCTGTTCCATCGATTGATCGCTCTCACTGTCAGAAAGTTCCTCCTTTTTTCCAGGTTGAATCTCTCCTTGGTCAGTTTCCCTCCATTATTCCTTGTCTGGCCATCGGGTGCTTTGGAAACATGACATGATAGCAGTCTTCCAATATTTGAGGGACTGCCATCAAAGGAAGGGGGGGTGTCTGTCAACTTATTTGCCAAAGCTCCAGAGGGCAGGACAAGAAACAATGGATGGAAACTGTTCCACTGGTTAATTGTTAGGAATTTTCTCCTGAATTCCAGGTTGCTTCTCTCTAACCAAGGGGAGAAGCAACCTAGAACTAAGGAGAAAATTCCTAACTGTGAGAACAATTAACCAGGGGAACAGCTTGCCTTCAGAAGTTGTGGGTGCTCCATCACTAGAGGCTTTTAAGAAGAGACTGGACAGCCATTTATTAGAAATAGTATAGGTCTGCTGCAAGAGCAGGGGGTTGGAATAGATGACCTCCAAGGTCGCTTCCAACTCTTGTTACTGTTACTTAATTAAATATTAGTGAGAGTTCTTCATAGTCAAAAATACTAATTATATCTTTGTCTCTCTCTCTCT
>QLTV01003266.1:899839-909868 GCA_003457575.1 Thermophis baileyi
CGCCAGCTGTTCATCTGCCTCACTGATGTCTGACTCCAAAGGCAACTGATAACTGTCAGACTGCCCTGGCCCCATCTCTGCCTCCGACGCAGAGCCTTCCCCAGACTCCAGGACTGGCCCATGTTCCTCCCCAACCTCCTCACTTTCCGAATCTGCTGCCAGCTCCGCTGGCTGCTGGCGAGCCACAACAGAGGTTACCTAGTTGGGTCATGAATCGTTTGCAAGAAAACCACCAAGCTCAGAGAGCACCAAGGACCCCCACAGTCATTGTCCTTGTCTTCCTCGTCGTCCTCCTCCTCGCTCTGAAGATGTTACCTAGTTGGGTCATGAAACATCTACAAGAAAGCACACAAGCTCAGAGAGCACTAAGCACCTCACAGTCCTCCTCCTTGCTCTGAAGATGTTACTTAGTTGGGTCATGAAACGTCTGCAAGAAAGCACCCAAGCTCAGAGAACACCAAGGACCCCATAGTGATGGCATTCTGGAGGACCTTGAAAACCTGGCTCTTCTCTTGGGCTCTGGGCTACGGAGGCTGGGTGGCTGATATCCATTCTACGTAACGATTGGATTCACCATCTGTTTATTGGTTTATATAGATTGCTGTTTTTACATTATCCTATAGTAAAAGTTGCCCGGAGACACTGAATTCTATCCAGTGATGAATCGTGATGGCTTTTTCCTCCTTCGAAGTCTCTTAGGGTCACTTGAGATATTGCTTTCACAAAAAAAAGAAATTGTTCTTGGTGGCTCTGACTTGCAGTCTCGGTGCAGTATTTTTGCACAAAAGTCTGCTTCCTGGCCTCAGCAGCTGGCAAGGGCTATTTCCTCTCAATTAAGGCAGCTTTTGCAAGAATTAGCAAGGACAACCGTTGGGCACTCAAATGGGACTGGAGCCCTGACTTTCTGAATTATGTGCCTTCAGCTCTTGGCTGGTTTCTTGACTGCTCTGTCAAGGCCTCACCGAATCTCGTACAAAAGGCATCGAAAACAAAGAGAAGATTGACCGTGTCCTTCCTTCCGTCCAACATTTCTTGAGAACCTCTTGTCTTTTTTCAGATGTTTAGCAGAACCTCAAGTCACCATCAGACACACAGATCTTCTGCTCCAACCCATTGCCCAAGCAGAAGACCCTATATAATTCCAGACAAATGTCCGGCCTCCATTGATGGAGCACCCAGAACTTCTGGAGGCAAGTCGTTCCACTAAATTATCAGAATCACAGAGCTGGAAGGTACCTTGGAGGTCTTCTAGTCCAACCCCCTGCTCATGCAGGAGTCCCTATACATTTCAAACAAATGGCTATCCAGTCTTTTCTTGAAAACCTCCAGTGATGGGAGCACTCACAACTTCTGGAGGCAAGTTGTTCTACTGGTTAATTAACAGAAGGGCAGAATAACAGAGTTGGATGGGACCTTGGAGGTCTTCTAGTCCAACCCCTTGCTCAGGCCGGAGACCCTATATACCATTTCAGACAAATGGCTGTCCAATCTCTTCAGTGATGGAGCAATTCAGATCTCTCTTTCTTACTTAGTATGAATATAGCAAGTTGTCTCCTGCTTGAGCAAGGGGTTGGACTAGAAGACCTCCAAAGGTCCCTTCCAACTCTGTTATTCTGCCAAAAGAGAATTTGTAATACACTTTGCCAGCCAACAAAAAAGAAAGAAAAGAGAAAAATATTACACTTTTTGTAAAACTAAGTATTACAAAAACTTAGTTTTTAGACAAATTAGATAACATAATTCTACTTCTTCTGTTTGTGATGTACCTTGGAAGGTGCATCTGAGTCAAACCCCATTAACACTTTTGAAATGCTTCCTCTATTCTAAATAATATAGTTCCAATCTCTCTTCAAGAGAAGAAGAGATACTGGTAGATACTATATATTTTTTGCCTGGGGAGAAAATGACCTTGCCTCTTTGTTCAAGCAATTGGGATTGGGATTAAATCAATGGAAGTCAGGAAGGCCCCTAGACCTTATGATTTTTCAGTTTGATATTAAATTGATATTGGGTCCTTAGTTCCTTTTCTATTATAGGTTGAAGTCAAAGCTTTTTCAGATAGACTCCTATCCTGATTTTCAATGAAGGATATTTTATACATTTTCTAAAGCAGAGTTGGGATCTGTACGACTTGAGACAGAGGAACCATGTTGACTATTAAATTAAGGCTTATTCTTTCAAACATTGTACAGCTAGCTCAAACTAGGTTTATATGAGATCATCAGTATTCTGATATTGGAGATTTAATTCACGTATTTGTTTTACTTCAAAGCAGGTATGGTCAGCCTGGCTAGGAATTTTAGACCAGGAAAACAACCCCAGGGGAAAGTTAAAAGTTACTTTTATTGTGGCTGGTTATAGCAGGGGGGTCAAACTCAAGGCCCGTGGGCCGAATCTGGCCCGTGATGTGGTCGGATCTGGCCTGCGGGGCCGTCCTGGTCTACCCAATGCGAAGAGGAAAGATCAGGCCAGCGTGGCTTCGGCCCGGTCTACCCAGTGCAAAGAGGAAACATGCCAGCAGTTTGGAGTGTGGCATCAAGCTGGCCAAACCCACCCAGTCAGCCACGCGCACCCCCCAGATCCCCCCCCCGAGGTCAACCACAGCGCCCTCAATGAAATTGAGTTTGACACCCCTAGGTTATAACACCAGAATCTTGCAAGAGTGATTGTGCTATACTTCTGCCCCCCTTATATTCCAGTGAATAACAGAATAACAGAGATGGAAGGGACCTTGGAGGTCTTCTAGTCCAACCCACTGCTCAAGCAGGAAACCCTATACCATTTCAGACAGTTGGCTGTCCAGTCTCTTCTTAAAAACCTCCAGTGATGGAGCACCCACAGCTTCTGGAGGGAAGCCGTTCCACTGGTTAATTAACAGAATAATAGAATAATAGCATTGGAAGGGACCTTGGAGGTCTTCTAGTCCAACCCTCTGCTCAGGTAGGAAACCCTCTACCATTTCAGACAAATGGTTGTCCAATCTCTTCTTAAAAACTTCCAGTGTTGGAGCATTTACAACTTCTGGTGGCAAGTTGTTCCACTGGTTAATTGTCCTCACTGTCAGGAAATTCCTCCTCAGTTCCAGGTTGCTCCTCTCCTTGATTAGTTTCCATCCGTTGTTTCTTGTGAATTAGGGAGGTGCCTCTTTGAGACACTTTCAAACATTATCCACACATTCTGGACTTTAAAAATGTTTTACAGGTAGTCCTCGACTTAACAATCATTCATTTAGTCACCGTCCAAAGTTACAGCGGCACAGAAAAAAAGCGACTTATGAAAAAAGTGATTTATTCCCACTTACTGCAATGTGAATAAGGTGTTCCTCGATTTATGACCGAAATTCTGGGATCAGAAGTTCCATTGCTGAGCAAGGCGGTTGTTAAGTCAGTCGTGCCTGATCCCTTAACCTTTTTTGCTGCGGCTGCTAAGCAGTTCACGTGACAGTGGGGATGCTGCGACGGTCGTAAGTGCGAGTACTGGCGGTTAGTTGCCTTTTTTCAGGGCTGTTTTAATGCTAAAGAATCATAAAAATGAATGGTTGTAAGTCAAGGACTCCCTGTATTTGGACTAAATCGTTGAAGTTGTACCGACCCAAACAATGATTTTAAAACAAGCTTCATCATCGGTTTGGAAATATATTAATCAAAGTAACAACACATTTAACTACAATGCACCAACACAAGCTGTGAATAGGATAACACTGCCATGCATCAAAACATCTCAGAAACCATCAGCAGACTAAAACTAACTAAATATGAGCCATGGTGGCGCAGTGGTTAGAGTGCAGTACTGCAGGCTACTTCTGCTGCCTGCCGGCTGCCAGCAGTTTGGCAGATCGAATCTCACCAGGCTCAAGGTTGATTCAGCCTTCCATCCTTCCGAGGTCCGTAAAATGAGGACCTGGATTGTTGGGGGCAAGAGGCTGATTCTGTAAACCACTTAGAGAGATCCCCAACCTATAGGTCCGCGGCCTATTCGCAACTGGGCCGCGTGAGTGGCCGGCTGGTGTGCGTTCACATGCACAGCCCCACTTGCGTGAGCATCGTGAGCACTCGGGGCACCACTCGTACGAGGGTCACGGGCGTTTGGGGCCTGTGATGTCTCCCTTGGACAACTCCTCGAGGCCGGCTCAAGGGAGGATGACCTAATTCCTGGTACATCAGGAACTGGGTTAATTAATGACTTTGGTTGGCCGAAAGAGATTTAGAAGAGGCTTCAGCTGGGGACAGCTTGCAAGTCAGTGAAGAGGAGGAGCTGCCTTCCGTGTCGGATCCGAGAGCACTCAGGGCAGAGAAAAGACAAGAGCAAAGGAGATCAGCCAGATTACTTGGGAGAAGGCCCCGCCCCCGTCTTGATGAGCTGTTAAAAGCTATTTATCACAGAAAGCTATTTATCACGGCAGGCAGAGGGAGGCGTTGCTGGGAACAACGTGTTTGGTTTATGACTGTGTGTTTGTTCATGCTTCCTGCTTGACTTCGTGCCTTGGAGACCGAACTTCTCCTGCAGCTCTCGTGGATGTACTTTCGGTTTTGCCTGGTGGCTTTAAGTTTGTTTGATGGACTTACCTGTTGGAGCAACTCTCTATTGTTTATGGACTATTGGCCATTGGCTCGTGGATTAATCTTGGCCTGCTTGTGGCTGGCTTTCTTTGGGACAGTTCTGAGGCTGGGTGAAGGGAACTGCTGGGGAACATTAATAAACTCTCTAAAACACACTTACATGTGCATGTGAGTGAGTGGGACAGCACAGGGCTCCACTTGTGCGAGCGTTGCAGGCGCTCATGGTCTCACTCGCACGACTGTTGCGGGGGCTCGGGGCGCCATTCACACGAGCAACAGGTGCTTGCGTCTGCACGTGCCTGCCCCTCCTACAAAACCATCCCCTCTTTCCCCCCCCCACCCCCCCCATTCCAGGCCGCCAACCCGGAAAGGTTAGGGAGCTCTGATCTACAATATGCAGCGTAAGGGCCGTAACTGTTATTACGTAGGAGAAACACGCAGAAGAGTAGCAGAGCACATCCCTGAACACCAGCTAGCAGTCATAAGACACAATGAAAACGCCTTCATTCCACAACACATGGACAGACACAACCATAGTTTCAGTTGGGAAACGGTGAGCATCCTAGATCAAGCCAAGTCCAAAAACCCTTGAGAATTCCTGGAAACACTCAGACAAAGTAGCCCTCAACAGGCACATAGAGATCAACTACGTTTACACGCCACAAAAAGAGACCAAAAGAAATTAAAGAAGACCCAAAGACCGCCTCATCAGCAATCGACGCTCAGATAAACAAAGATTTAATAGCAAGGTTAACATTAGACCAACAATCAAGGATCAATCAATATTCCAGTCGAGGAACTGTCAACTCAGACAAACAATCCAACCCTAATCAAGGACTCACCAAGAAGAAAACAAAACTGCCACCAACACTGACAGGGCACGCCACTTGTGTATAATCAGAGAGCAAACCCCACTCCCTTGAACCACTGATGATGTTACCTAGTGTGGTAATAAAACACCTGCAAGAAAACAACTAAGCTCGGAGAGCACCAATGACCCCACAGCTCAAACCTGAGCTACAGATATTCTCTTCTATAGGTATTTGTTAAACATTTGTCTGTTCAATAAGTTTAGGTAAGAAGAGAAAGAGCAGGGCCGGGGGGGGGGGGAATGTTAATTACAACTTCAAAAAGGTCAACATTTCCTCTTTTCCTGCCAGGAAATTCTCACACATACAGCAAACAAATGTCTATAGAAATTCTCCGTCATCCAGGTCCTGGTTGTCCCAAAGGTGCTTTTTTTTCAAGAAGCAACTGGACGTTCTGGTTTTGTCTTTGAAGACGTTTCGCTTCTCAACCAAGAAGCTTCTTCAGCTCTGACTGGATGGTGGGGAGTGGGAGGATTTCTACTCCTTACAGACAGTTGGTCATTTGCATCCTTTTTGAGGGTCATTAAGGTCAGATAAACCTCCAACTGACTTTAACAACCTTCTAAAAGGATGCAAATGACCAGCTGTCTGCAAGGAGTAGAAATCCTTCCATTCCCCACCATCCAGCCGGAGCTGAAGAAGCTTCTTGGATGAGAAGCGAAACGTCTTCAAAGAAAAAACAAGAAAATCCAGATGCCTCATGAAAAAAGCACCTTTGGGACAGCAAACAAATGTTTTAACCAAAAGCTAAAAAAAGTGTGGGGAAAATCAGTTCTTAAGTGAGCGGCGTAGATTAAATCAAGTTGATATATAGAAATATAAGGCCAGTTTGCTATCTTATTGGCACAATAATAGATCTGGATTTTTTTTTCTTTTGGCATCTGGCATTCCCACACTGCCTCCGCCTCTTGATTTATGGGTGATGTTTTCCTCCTTATTTTATTGTTTTGTTCCTTCCTTTTGGCTTCTGAATGAAAACAGGTGCAGGAAGTAACCTGAGCTCCATTACCTACAGTAACGTGAGATCCTTTACCTATGAACAGGTACATTTGCATCATCTGGGGCTTATGCATTAGTCTCTCCTGACTTTTGGAGATGTATAAATAGTTGAGCCCTTCGTTGGGTGGGGTCATTCTTAATAGGTGGTACTGGAAGTGGTAGTACCGCTTTATAATGCCTTGATGAGACCACACTTGGAATACTGCATCCAGTTTTGGTTGCCACGATGTAAAAAAAGATGTTGAGACTCTGGAAAGAGTGCAGAGAAGAGCAACCAAGAGGATTAGGGGGCTGGAGGCTAAAACATAGGAAGAACGGTTGCAGGAACTGGGGATGTGTAGTCGAATGAAAAGAAGGACAAGGGTATCTCAGGGGTTGCCACAAAGAAGAGGGGGTCAAGCTATTCTCCAAAGCCCCTGAGGGCAGTCCCAAAAACTCCTGAAAAAGCACCTTTGGGACAACCATGGCCTGGGTGACTGAGAATCTCTACAGGCTCTCCCGAAACAGATTTCTCTGTGTGAGAACTTTCTGCACCGTTAGGTCACCGCGATATAATCCGGGAAGGAACATGGGCTTCTCAGTCAGGGACCGAAGCTTATCAGACGAATGAAAAGGAGAAGCTGGAACACGATGGACTCCCTCGATATTGAGCTGGTCGTCTTCCAGAAGAACGAAGACTCTGTGTACTATTAGAACTCCAGTAAAGAGGACAAGTTAATCCTCCTCTTCGTTCTCTTCTGAAGTTGCTGCTCTCTTATGACCCAGGTACTCAAGGCAAAGGAGGCCTCTAGAGCAGTGATGGCGAACCTAGGGCACGCGTACCACAGGTAGCACGCGGAGCCATATCCGAGGGCACGCGAGGCGTTGCCCTATGTCAGCTCCAGCGCGCATGTGTGCACTGGCCAGCTGATTTTCGGCCTTACAGAGGGCGAGGGGGGGGAGGCCGTTTTCGCCCTCCCCAGGCTTCAGGAAAGCCTCCGGAGCCTGTGGATGGCGAAAAACGGACCCAACGGGCCTCCCGGAAGTTCGACGCAAAGGACAAACGCAGGCCACAAGAGCAGGGCGAGGTCCAAGGCAAAAGGTGAAGAGCAATCTTCCAGGCGAGGCAAGGCAACGAGCAATAGTCCCAAAGGTGCTTTTTTCAAGAGGCAACTGGACTTTCTAGTTTTTTCTTTGAAGACGTTTCGCTTCTCATCCGAGAAGCTTCTTCAGCTCTGACTGGATGGTGGGGAGTGGGAGGATTGATACTTCTTGCAGACAGCTGGTCATTTGCATTCTTTTTAGAGGGTCCTTGAGGCCACTTGGAGTTTATCTGTGTCCTCAGGGTCACCCGAGTGGTGCAAATGGGAGTGAAGCCTTCTTGGCTGCAGGATGTTTTCTATTCTGTGTCATCATCCTGCAGCCAGGAAGGCTCCACACCCATTTGCACCACTCAGGTGACCCTGAGGACTACAGACAAACCCCCAAGTGGCCTCAACGACTCTCTAAAGGGATGCAAATGACCAGCTGTCTGCAAGGAACATAAATCCTTCCATTCCCCACCATCCAGTCAGAGCTGAAGAAGCTTCTTGGATGAGAAGCGAAACGTCTTCAAAAGAAAAACCAAGGAAGTCCAGCCGCCTCTTGAGAAAAAGCACCTTTGGGACTACTAGGACCTGGTTGGCTGAGAATCTCCATAGACATTCCTTTGAAAACGTTTTGCTTCTCATCCTAGTAGCTTCTTCAGTTCTTCTTCTTCTTCTTCAGAACTGAAGAAGCTTCTTGGATGAGAAGCGAAACGTCTTCAAAAGAAAAAACCAGAAAGTCCAGTTGCCTCTTGAAAAAGTATCTTTGGGACAACCAGGACCTGGATGACGGAGAAGCTCCAGGGATGAGCTTGGGATGATGCATCCTTGGGATGAACCCCCTTCAAATGGTGCGGGAGTATGAATGGATTTCCAGAAAAATTGCAGACTACAGGAACCATTTGCACTTCGGTTTGAGATGCAGGCAACACAGACTCATCCCCAACAGCCTGCCCCCGTCTTCAACAGCGAAGGGACACAGGGCAAAAACATCCTGCGGCCAAGAAGGCTCCCCACCCATTTGCGCTACTGGATGGATATTTACCAGCCAATACAGCCACTGTGAGGCTCAACAGGAAAAGTGACAAACATTTACTTCCCCTGTGATAGCAACTTCGACTTACGGCCGCTATGGGGCCCAACATTTCTGTCGCTAAGTGAGACATTTGTGAAGTTAATTTTGCCCCATTTTACGACCTCGCTTGCCACAGTTGTTAAGTGAATCACTGCAGCTGTGAAGTTAGCGACACAGTTGTTAAGGGAATCTGGCTTCCCCATTGACTTGGCTTGTCACAGAAGGTCGCAAAAGAGGAACAGGTGACCCCGGAACACGGCAACCGTCATAAATATGAGTCAGTTGCCAAAAGTTTAAATTTTGATCGCGGGGATGCTGCAGTGGTCCTAAGCATGAAAAAAACGGTCGTAAGTCCCTTTTTTGGGTGCCGTTGTAACTTTGAACAGTTCGTAAACGAACTGTTGTAAGTCGAGGACTATCTGTAATCATTTTTAACCAATTCCCAGAGCTCGGAATGCAATGATCCAGGACAAGCTAAAGACGGGACAAATTCTGTATAACTTTTTTTGTTTATAATTCAAACTTTGCCTGCCATATTAGATTAATAATTTGCTTTCTTAGACGCTTAGCCTCTTTAGGAGTTTGAGGATCTGACAAATCTCGTCGTTCGACCTTTATCGCTTCTGCAATTATTTTCTCGTGGTGGCCCCGAAGCAATATAGCACACCAGCAAGCGATTAATATCAAGTGATCAAAATCAATACTAGCAGACAATCACTTTTCTTTTCCTGAGATCAAAGCGGCCGGCCTCTTATCTTGAGTGATCACCTGAGGCCTGGAAGCTGCTTAATCAAGTCTCCTTATGTAGCTTGGTTTACAAATAAAAATAAGAACCGGGGCAGAAAATTAGGGTTTTGGAGAATGGAAATGTATTTTTAAGGACCGATGAAAAGAACCATTTTGAGCCAAAGGTGTCAGCTTTGATTCTGCAGATTTGGAGAATTGCTGTACAGCTTTTTACCTCCAGTATTTGAGGGGCTGTCACAGAGAAAAGGGCATCAACCTATTCTCCAGAACACCTGGGGGCGAGTCACGAAGCAATGGGTGGAAGCTTATCAAGGAGAGAAGCAACCTGGAATTATGGAGAAATTTCCTGACAGTTAGGACAATTAATCAGTGGAACGGTTTGCCTCTAGAAGTTGTAAGGGCTCCATCACTGAAGGTTTTTAACAAAAGACTAAACAGTCACTTTTCTGAAATGGTATAAGGTCTCCTGCTTGAGCATGGGGTTGGACTAGAAGATCCCTTCAAGATCCCTTCCGTTATTGTCTCTCTCTCTCTCTCCCCCCCCTCCCTACCTCATCTGTCTGTCTATCTCTGTCTGTCTGTCTATCTATATCTATCTATCCATCTATTTCATTCCTTCCATCCATCCATTTATCCATCCATATCTTTCTCTATTTATCCATCCATATCCATCCATCCATCCATCTATCTATCTATCTATCTATCTATCTATCTAT
>QLTV01003266.1:920900-923400 GCA_003457575.1 Thermophis baileyi
CGAATGGTTCCTCTTGCTCCAGAATGGAATGAACGTCCACATAAAACCCCCAACCCCAAAATCAGACTCCAGGAAAAAAAATATTTATGTATCTATGTATCAATCATCCATCTGTCTGTCTATCATCTATCTATATCTCTATCTATCATCTATTTATCTATTTATTTATATTTGTCTGTCTGTCTGTCTGTCTGTATCATCCATCTATCTATCTATCTATCTATCTATCTATCTATCTATATGTCTGTCTGTCTGTCTATCTATCATCTATCTATCTATCTATATTATCTATTATCTATCATCTGTCTGTCTGTCTGTCTATCTATCTATCTATCTATCTATCTATCTATCTATCTATCTATCTATCTATATTATCATCTATTATCTATTTATCTATCATGTCTGTCTGTCTGTCTGTCTGTCTGTCTGTCTGTCTATCTATCTATCTATCTATCTATCTATCTATCTATCTATCTATCTATCTATCTATCTATCTATCTATCTATCTATCTATCTATCTATCTATCTATCTATCTATCTATCTATCTATCTACGGTATCATCTATCTGTCTATTTTATTTATAAAATTTATTGGCCGCCAATCTGACCACAGGGTAACTCTGGGAGGCTTACAATATTAAATTAAAACATTTACTAAATTTATAGACTGCCCATTTCACTGTCGAGTGACTTGGGTGGAAATGTCTGTGTCTTGCAACTTTTATTTTTTGGCAATTCCATAACTCGAATCAGGCTGGGCTTTCCTGGTTGTCCCCTTTCTACTATGAACCAGCAGGTCGTCTCTGTGCTGCCTCCTGTTGGGAGGCGTGGAAATGCAGCACTCATCCGCTCAGCATCTTGTCCAACCTGCCTAAAGGGGTAACACTATGAAGGGTCAGCAAAGCTCCTCCATCAAACCCCCCCTTGAAAATAAGTGGTTCACAAGGAAAGGAAAGGAAAGGAAGGGAAGGGAAGGGAAGGGAAGGGAAGGGAAGGGAAGAAAGAAGGAAAGGGAAGGGAAGGGAAGGAAAGGAAAGGAAAGGAAAGGAAAGGAAAGGAAAGGAAAGGAAAGGAAAGGAAGGGAAAGGAAAGGAAAGGAAAGGAAAGGAAAGGAAAGGAAAGGAAAGGAAAGGAAAGGAAAGGAAAGGAAGGGAAGGGAAGGGAAGGGAAGGGAAGAAGAAACAAAGAAGAAACAAAGAAGAAAGAAAGAAAGAAAGAAAGAAAGAAAGAAAGAAAGAAAGAAAGAAAGAAAGAAAGAAAAGGAACGGAAAGGAAAGGAAAGGAAAGGAAAGGAAAGGAAAGGAAAGTCACTGGCAGACTGGACCCTCTTGGCCTTTAAGTCCAACTGGATCCCAGCAGTCTCAGAAAGGGCTTCTAAGCATCTGCTCTTAAGCCACGCCTAGCTGGATCTTAGTTTTCCTGCAGCATCCTCCAGATGTGACCTTCATCTGGCCCCCAGCCTGTACCCGAGACAGCCAGGATGGGCATTGAATTGTTAAGGATCAGTCCAAACATTAGCTGATTAATGGGGGTAGTAAAGTGGAGCTTGCTTATATATTGGTTTAAATGAATTTAAAAATACCCGACTTCAGATGATCTGTATACATAAGGTAGTCCTTGACTTACAACACTTCATTTAGTGACTTCAAAGTTACAAAGTTATAGCACTGAAAAACACTGATTTATGACCGTTTTTCACGCTTATGACCGTTGCAGCATCCCCTTGGTCACGTGATCAAAATTTAGACACTTGGCAACTGGCTCATAGTTATGACAGTTGCATTGCCCTGTAGTCATGTGATCCCCTTTTGCGACCTTCTGACAAGCAAAATCAACAGGGAATCCAGATTCACTTAACAACCGGGTTACTAACTTATCAACTGCAATGATTCACTTAACAGCTGTCTTGCTTGGCAACAGAAATGTTGTACTCAATTTTGGTCGTAAGTCAGGGAGAACCTAGTTCAAATACAGTGGGTTTGGAATGTGTTCTTCAATTGGCCAGCTTCATTTGAGTCATGAAACATCTAGAGAGCCTGCCCAGCAACTATACATGTACCATGTAACACAGTTCATAGCATCCCATCATATTCTTAGCATGATGTTGTTAATGCCTAATTGCATATTCAGAAGATGTGTTTGCTACATTATAATGAGTTTTCAGGTTATTAAAGTTCAACTTTCTGGGCAATTTCGTTCGGATTTGAACCAGTTCTTATCAGAATCCACATTCTTGCTTGTTACTTCCAAAGAACTAGAAACATTAATCAAAGGCATTCCTTTTTACTGAAGACAATTACAGATGGTCCTTGACTTATAATAGCAATAGCTATTATAGACTTATATACCGCTTCATAGTGCTTTACAGCCCTCTCTAAGCGGTTTACAGAGTCAGCCTCTTGCCCCCAACAATCTGGGTCCTCATTTTACTGACCTCGGAATGGTAGAGGGCTGAGTCAACCTTGAGCCACTCATGATCGAACTCCTGGCTGTGGGCAGA
>QLTV01003266.1:925900-932800 GCA_003457575.1 Thermophis baileyi
CTCTCTCCTAGTCCTTCACTTACAACCTTTCGTTTACTGAAAAAAAGTGACATGTTTGGTCTTTGCATTACAAACACTGCAGCATCCCCATGCTCAGGTGATATCAACATTCGGGTGCTTAGTCACCCGCATGTATTTATGATGGTTGCAGCATCTTGCTGCCGGCTGCCTGCAATTTGGCAGATCGAATCTCACCAGGCTCAAGGTTGACTCAGCCTTCCATCCTTCCGAGGTGGGTAAAATGAGGACCCAGATTGTTGGGGGCAATATGCTGACTCTATGAACCGCTTAGAGAGTGCTGTAAAGCACTATAAAGCGGTATATAAGTCTAAGTGCTATTGCTATTGTCTGATCTATTGAAAACAGCCAAAGACTTCCTCTTTGATAGCTCCTTCCTGCATTTTATATGGGATGTCTCTTTTGCCCATATAGATTGGCACTAGTGCCAACTAGGCAAGGGACAAAGCTGTAGGATTCTGGGATAACCTCTATGGATGATCCCATAGCTACGCTGGCTGGGGAATTCTGGGAGTTGAACTCCACAAGTCTTAAAGTGGCCAAGGCCGAACACCCCTATTATAGACCATGGCCATAAAGTTTTGCATTTAAGAGCATGTTCTGAGTACAGTACTACGTCCGTGGCCAAGACTGAGTTCCCTACATGGGGGCTAAATACCAAGTGTATCCCTCTATGACAACTGCTGCCCTTAATATTCTAGCAGTTTTACAAACCTTCTGTAACTATTCTTTGTGAGAATAGTCTCTGATGATTTCATCAGAGGAGGTTCTCTCCTTGATAAAAATGTAAGAAGGGAATTTGCTTTTAAATCTCACATTCTGAAGTTCCTTCTTCATGTCCTTCTTCTGCCTTTGCTTGTGGAAAGCCAGCTGGGGAGGTCACAAAGGGTGATCACATGACCCCAGGACACTGCAACCGTCTTTAAACACATGCTGGTTGGTCAAGCCCCCCTCGAATTTTGATCATGTGACTGTGCGGATGCTGTGACCATCGTAAGTGTGAGGACCAATCGCAAGTCACTTTTTCTTCAGCGCCATTTTAACTTTGAGCGGTCCCTAAACCAATGATTGTAAGTTGAGGACTACCTAATTTCTTTCTTACTGGGAGCAATGGAAAAGGTGTCTTTTTTTTAAAGCAGGGGAAATTAGATACATTACAGATAGTCCTTGACGTACAACAGTTCGTTTAGTGACTGTTGGACACAGTCCAAAGGCACTGAAAAAAACGACTTATGACCGGTTTTCACACTTACGACCGTTGTAGCATCACCATGGTCACGTGATCAAAATTCAGACGCTTGGCAACTGACTCGCATTTATGACGGTTGCAGTATCCCGGGATTACGTGATCCCCTTTTGCGACCTTCTGACAAGTAGTGGGGAAGCCAGATTCACTTAACAACCGTGTGACTAACTTAACAATGGAAGTGATTCACGTAAGAACTTTGCCAAGAAAGGTGGTAAAATGGGGCAAAATTCTCTTAACAAATGTCTCACTTAGCAACAGAAATTTCGGGCTCAATTGTGGTCGTAAGTCAAGGACTAACTGTTCTGCTTTTGCTACCAGAAAAGTATTGGCGGGGGTTGGACTGGCAGTAGTTAATACCATGAAACACTTTAGGAATATTTCTGTAGAATGAATTCTGAGTTTTAGTTGACCTTGTCAACTAATTGAGAACAATGAATTCAATGACGATCATTGATCTCGTGCAAAAAATAATTACGATTTTATTTTGTCTTCTCTCTAGAGTCAACTTGGAATTCGACCTTCAAAATTAAACATAAGGAGAAGGGTAAACTATTTAATTTTTAAGTGCATTTTTCTTTCAAGTCACCGCAACAATTTCGATGGATTTTTTCGCCCCCAAGTATGTTTGTGGTTTAAATCTCTGAATTAGACCACAAAGAAGGAAAAAAAAAACCCTGAATAAGATTGTTTATGCACTGATCTTTCTCTGTCCTAAATAAATAAACTCGGGAATAAGCCTCGCAGCTTCAAAAAAATAATTGGTTAAGCTATAAATATGCATATTCAAATCTGGCCTTTAAGTACGATCCGTTGGACGCATTTTGGAGATTAAGCTTAGATGATATTATACATTGTTATGGCAGCTGAATTCTATTTAATCAGATATCCAGAAGGGTCCAAAAAGTCAAAATGACAATTGCAGTAGAGGGATCAAAACCCCACCTTGCCCCCTTTGTATGTGTGACCACGACTACCGTTAATTTTCTCCATGTCTCTTCTCAGTCATTTTCTAAAATTATCGTTTTAATCGAATATGTCAAAAATGTTTCATTACATTACTAAACAAACAGAGTCTTCCGAATGAAGGCGAATAAACGTGTCCCAGATTGCAAGATCCAATCTGGGTCGGACACCAGGACCAAAGGTTTATTCTTCCAAGCTTTCGGACTCGTGTACGAGGACAAATCACGCATTGCAAAGGTCTCTTGGAGGTGGGAAACACTTCTAATGTAATCTACTGGATCCCCTGCGTGGATTGCCCCGGTGACTATGTAGGATTGACGGGGAGGAAGCTAACTACCAGATTGCAAGAACACAAGCGAGCCGTTAGATGAGGAGACCTGAACTCATTGCAACGAACGAGGTCACATATTCAATTTCGCAGCTACTAAGATTGTTGGCCGAGCAGGGACAAAAACAGCCAGGGAAATCATTGAAGCCTGGGAAACAGGCCTCTCATCAGTCAACAGGATTGCTGATTTGCTACCAGCTTATCTTGGGAGGTACTTAGGAGCGGAGGGCTTGGCAGCACAAGGAAACAACACCCAACGACTTAATAGCCAGCCATCAATACCCCAATCAACAACTAAAAAGCCACAGGGACCATATAAATACCACACACAGAATAGCCCAAAACACACACTGTGCTAAAGAGATGTTCGCTGAGGAAGGGCTCTAGCACCAGTTCGAAAGCTCGGAAGACCAAACCTCTGGTCCCGGTAACCGACCCAGATTGGATCTTGAAACAGAGTCTTTGTTCTTTGTTTTCACAAGAACAAAACATAAACTCTTCCATTGTCACCTGTGGATTTCAATTTATATAAGCAAAACCCCATTTTTCTCCCTCAAAATATTTTCCTTTGGTATAACTGCTGGACAGATTGTTGCCTACTTACGACAATTCACTATGATTTGCAGTTACCAAAAATTAACAAATTACTCTCAGAGTAATAATGGGGGACTTTAACTACACTGACATCAATTGGAAGACAAACTCTGGGCCAACTGGGACTTAGACTTAGAGTAACTTTATTGTCACTTTGAATGTACACTAATCGGCATACATTAAAATGAAATTTCGTTGCATGCAGCTCTCAAAGGATCACCACCGCCAATGTACACTACATGAACATGACAAAATAAATAAATACAAAATTATGTATATACCCACATATATTATATGACACAGAGAAACAACACAGTCTAGTTCAGATGTATACATGTACCGGTACATGGCGAGGGAAACGAATCTTGTGAGTTTACCAGACGGATGGCCTAGGGAACAAGGCTGTTACAGAATCTGGAAGTCCTGCTATAGATACTCCGAAACCCCCTCCCAGAGGGGAGCAACAGAAACAGAGACCGTAAAGTGGGTGTGTGGGGTCTCTAACAATGCTTTGAGCTCTAAGCACATAGCGCTTGTAAGCAGCATCCTGAATGACGGGAAGTGAGCTTCCTATAATAATCTCCACTGTCCTCACCGCTCTCTGTAGGGACTTTCTATCTGAGGGAGATGGAACAGGTTCCTGACAAGCCTAGCTGTTAACTTTGTCATCCAAAGAAATAAATACCTGGTTCAACAGCAATAACTGTGAGAGGGATTTAGAAGTCCTGGTGGACCACCACTTAAGTATGAGCCAACAGTGTGCTGCAGCTGCCGAAAAAGCCAACGGTCCTGGGCTGCATCAACAAAGAGATAGTATCAAAGTTATGTGAAGCGATAGCACCGCTTTATAATATGTGGTAAGACCACATATTGCATCCAGCTTTGGTCACCATAATATTACAAAGATGTGGAGACTCTAGAAAGAGTGCAGAGAAGAGCAACCAAGATGATTAGGGGACTGGAGGCTAAAACATATGAAGAACTGGGCATGGCTAGTCTAGTGAAGAGAAGGACTAGGGGAGACATGATAGCAGTGTTCCAATATCTCAGGGGCTGCCACAGAGAGGAGGGGGTCAAGCTGTTTTCCAAGGCACCCGAAGGCCAGACAAGGAATAATGGATGGAAACTGAACAAGGAGAGCCTGGTTCAGCCTGGAACCAAGGAGAAATTTCCTGACAGTGAGAACAATTAACCAGTGGAACTACTTGCCTCAAGAAATTGTGGGTACTCCAACATTGGAAGTTTTTAACAAAAGATTGGACAGCCATTTCTCTGAAATGATACAGGGTCTCTTGCTTGGACGGGTGTGTGTGTGCACCTCTGTCACTGATAATGTTACCTAGTTGGGTCATGAAACGTCTGCAAGAAAGCAACCCAGCTCAGAGAGCACCAAGGACCCCTCAGTTCAATTCTGAGCTATAAATATTCTCTTCGGTTGACATGGCCCAAGAAGTCTGCCTTCAAATGCATGCTGAATCTTACAAAGTGATCAAGCTTTTCAACACTTAAGGTGTTCTCTGTAAAACCTGATCTGGAACTCCCAGTCTGCTGGTGACTGGCCCAAAGTCACCCAGATGGCTTTCATAGAATAGAATAGAGCTGGAAGGGACCTTGGAGGTCTTGTAGTCCAGCCCCCTGCTCAACCCGATATCATTTCAGACAAGTGACTGTCCAGTCTCTTTTTAAAAACCTCCAGTGATGGAGCAGCCACAACTTCTGGTGGCAAGCTGTTCCACCGGTTAATTGTCCTCACTGTTAGGAAGTTTCTCCTTAATTCCAGGTTGCTTCTCTCTTTGATTAGTTTCCGACCGTTGTTTCTTGTCCTGCATCTCTGGTGCTTTGGAGAATAATTTGACCCTCTCATCTTTGTGGCAGCCCCTCAAATACTGGAATATCATGTTGCTATCATGTCATCCCTAATCATCTACTTTGATCAACTCTTCATAACTCTCACATGCCTTCTGAAAAAAAATAGTTCTTGTTTCTATCTATCTAGCCCACGATCAACGGAAGCAATACGTTACGTGCACTCTTTGGGCTGTAGAATATATTTCTGAGCATTGTCGCGCCAACATGAACATACGGTTACAAGTCTTCGCCTGGAATCCCCGAAGATTCGCTGCTCGCTTTGTGCGAAGCTAGGAGAATGAGTGGGGCAGTCCTTTGATTAATATTCCATCCATCCCTGTGGAGGGCAGGCGTGCAGAGAGCGATCTAATTACTGGAGTGGCTATCCCCCTATGACGGACAGTTTTAAGCAAAGCTCCTGTGAGGAGCAGATTGAAGAGGAAAAGAGATATATATGCAATTCTGCTCAGGGTAGCCTCCTCGAACAAAAGGGGACAATCGCCTCGGGCCCCCGAGCTCGTTTTAATCAATGCCTCCTATCACTCCGAATAAGGGATTTAAATTCATCGCTTGCTCTTCTTATCAGAATGCAGAATATCAGAGTCGGAAGGGACGTCAGAGGTCTTCTAGTCTAACCCCCTGCTCAAGCAGGAGACCCTATACCATTTCAGACAAGTGGTTGTCCAATCTTTTCTTAAAAACCTCCACTGTTGGAGAACCAACAACTTCTGGAGGCAATTCGTTCCACTGGCTAATTAATAGAATGACAGAATCACAGATTTGGAAGGGATCTTGGAGGTCTTCTAGTCTAACCCCCTGCTCAAACAGGAGACACTATACCATTTCAGACAAGTGGTTGTCTAATCTCTTCTTTAAAAGCTCCAGTGATGGAGCACCCATAACTTCTGGTGGCAAGCTGTTCCACTGGTTTATTGTTCTCACTGTCAGGAAATTCCTCCTTAGTTCTAGGTTGCTTCTCTCCTTGATTAGTTTCCATCCATTGCTTCTTGTCCTGCCCTCAGATGCTTTGGAGAATAGGTTGACCCCACCCCCTCTTCTTTGTGGCAGCCCCTCAAATATTGCAACACTGCTATCATTTCCCCCTTAGTCTTTCTTTTCACTAGACTAGCCATGCCCAATTCCTGCAACCATTCTTTGTATATTTTAGCCTCCAGCCCCCTAATCAGTGGTGAAATCCAAATTTTTTCACTACCGGTTCTGTGGCGTGGCTTGGTGGGCGTGGCGTGGCTTGGTGGGCGTGGCTTGGTGGACGTGGCAGGGGAAGGATACTGCAAAATCTCCATTCCCATCCCACTCTGGGGCCAGCCAGAGGTGGTATTTGCCGGTTCTCTGAACTACTCAAACTTTCCACTACCGGTTCTCCAGAACCTGTCAGAACCTGCTGGATTTCACCCCTGCCCCTAATCTCTGCACACTTTCTAGAATCTCAACATCTTTTTTCTATCATGGTGACCAGAACTGGACACAATATTCTAAATGTGGTATTCAATACAATAGAGAGCTGTCAGGAATAGTATTTTCCACGAAGAAGAAGGTTTGTGTTAGGCTGAGTTCAGGACTAAAATGATTCAGCATTCAGCAGCTCGAGTGATGACAAACATCCGGGAACTGAAAATGTAATGTAGGCCAGTACTTTTCTTGCAGTCGTGATTGTGTTCAAATCTAGATCTGCGTTGAATGGCTATTTGTGATGGATGGCTCAGTTCCTGGGGAAAGAATGGTTCCCTTTTATAGCTTGAATTTTATCTGCTTTTTGCTTCTGACAAGTGTCTCCAGGCTTGAATAAGACACCTTGTTTGAAATTTGGGCAAAATATCTATCTATGAATAAAAGAAAGAAAGAAAGAAAGAAAGAAAGAAAGAAAGAAAGAAAGAAAGAA
>QLTV01003266.1:942009-953962 GCA_003457575.1 Thermophis baileyi
TCCCCCTCCCCCTCTCCCTCTCCCTCTCCCTCTCCCTCTCTCCGTAATTTATCTCTGGCCCTTTCTCATTAGCAATGGGGGAAGAGGCAGAGTGTGTGTTTGTGTGTGTATAGTCCCTTGGCGAGCCAGTGGCACTGAGCCAGCAGCGGCAGACCAGCGGTGGTGAGTTGTCCTAGCCCCCCCCCTTTAAAACCCCCAGTAATAGCATTGTTCCCATGAGATGCAGGACTCTTCTTCCCATTCATCTGCCTGTCCACACTTAATTTAGAATTTGCAGGAATTCTTTGGCTCTCAAAGAATTCTACATCTGCCAGGACTCTAATAAAAGCTTAGAAAAGATTTATTAAGAAATTGCCCCTAAATACTTAACATCATCAGAGGGATACGGCCTCAATCACTCGGGTGAGCCCTAACAGAGGGGAAGGTTCATTTTCTGGAACTTCGCTTACAAGGAAGCTGGCGGGGGGGGGGGAAGGGAAAATCTTATATCCCTTTTCTCTACTTCCTCCACCTTTTAGAATCCTCACTTCGGTTCTGGGATAACTGACAAAGGGAAATCAACATTTGTGTTTACATTCATTGGAGAGAAAGGGATTACAAGAGAGTAACCAAGCACACAGTGGAGAATTCACATTGAAAGGAATGTCTTGGCTTCGGTTCCCAGCGACTTAGGATACAAAAGGAAGGCTTCGGGATCAAATTGATTAGGATCATGCCAGTTTCAGATAGCAGCACAAGCTAGCCCCGGGTGCTAATGAACTAACCAAGGTTGCAGAGCTGAGCTAACGTGCAGGGAAGCACAACCTGCATGCAAAGAAAAGCAGTTGAGGAAGAGATAGCTTGGCCAAGCAATCTCTTCTCTTTGCAAGGGAGGAAATTCTGGGAAAGGGGGGGGAAAAGGAGAAGAAAATTCAAAAAATATAAGTAACCAGGCACAGGACAACTCTATAACTGCTGTTTGAGAGTTTTTTTGCAAGTTTCTTCCCGTGTTTGCTTATCCAAAGCAGCCGATATTGGGATGGTTAAACAAGAGCTGGAGTGAAACCATTCTTCTCTCTTCCTTTCTCCGAAGGAAAGAGCCTACAAGCAAACCTCTGTGGTGGAGCAGACGGCAGTTCACTTCTCTCTTTGTGGGAACCTGATCTTCAAAGATTCGGATGAGGGCCGCAGGCAGGGCTTAAGAGTCGGTTCCTCTGGTAGGTTTTGTTCTAAGCAAGTCGGGCACAGCAATACTTCTTCTGCATGTTGGAGAGACCAGGTCTGAGTATGCTATGGATCAGAGTGGCAAATTTTTGGAGAGCGGAGGAAAGCAATGGGGATGAGCCACAAAGATGGACCTTCATATACTTGGGGTCCTTGGTACTCTCTGAGCTTGGTTGTTTTCCTGCAGACGTTTCATTACCCAACTAGGTAACATCATCCGTGCTAGAAGGGAGTGAGGTTTGTGAAAAAGAAGAGGAGGAGGAAGAGGAGGACAACTGTGGCTTCCTTGGTGCTGAGGGTTGTTTTGTTGCAGACGTTTCATTACCCAACTAGGTAACATCTTCAGTGCTAAAAGGGAGTGAGGTTTGTGGAAAGGAGGAGGAGGAGGAGGAAGAGGAGGAGGAGGAGGAGATGATTGTGGGGTCCTTGGTGCCCCCTGAGCTTGGTTGTTTTCTTGCAGACGTTTCATTACCCAACTAGGTAATATCAGTGCTATATTTTTTCTTGGAGTTTGGGAGGACTTTCGAAGCTGTTGATTATTACAGAGGTGTTCAGCTTTAAGGCCGACACAGAAGTTTCCATCGCTTTCCTTTCTCATGGTGGAATCAGGCTCCCTGCCACTTTGGGGCCATCGTAGGCAGAGGAGACTCCCAACAGCTAACCGTAGCCAGAATGGACGGCTGGGGAATTCTGGGAGTCGAAGTCCATCCATCTTAAAGTGGCCAAGGTTGAGAACCATTGCTCCAACGGCATGCTGTTCCAAAGGTCAGGCGTCCTAGAAATTAGAAGCTAGAAACGGGAAATGTGTTTAACGCAAGGGAATTGGCATAAGGCCGGCTGAACGGAAAAGTCAAGATGATGAAGTGTTTTTCCAGGACACGTTCGGGTTGCTCAAAGTCACCACAGAGACAGGATGTGACCACTACGCTCAGATCTAAGGAATCGCTTGCACCGTTGAGAAACACCGCCAAAGGCACGGTTGGGAAAAGGAAGACTTTTACAAAAGAGATGACCCAGCAGGAAACCAGGTGCCAGGCAGAACCAAAGAATGAAAAACAGCCCGTGACTAAGGCAATCTGGGAGAGAATAACAAAACGATAGAGTTGGAAGGGACCTTGGAGGTCTTCTAGTCCAACCCCTTGCTCAGCCAGGAAACTTGTACCATTGCAGACAAATGGTTGCCCAATCTCTTCTTCAAAACTTCCAGTGATGGAGCCCTCACTTCTGGAGGCAAGTCATTCCACTGATTAATTAACAGAATAACAGAGTTGGAAGGGACCTTGGAGGTCTTTTAGTCCAACCCACTGCTCGAGCAGGAATTCTGGTGACATACAAGTGAAATCCATCAATGTTGGAGGGACACATAACCCTATAACTTTTCAGATAAATGGTTTCTTTCAGCTGTCTCATTATCCAAGTAGGTAACATCTTCAGTGCTTGATGGGAGAGACATTGGGGGCGGGGGGAGGAGGGGGAGGACTGTGGGGCCTTTGGTGCTCTCTGACCTTGGTTGTTTTCTTGCAGGTGTTTCATTACCCAACTAGGTAACATCATCAGGGCTAGAAGGGAGTGAGATTTGCGAGGAGGAGGAGGAGGATGACTGGGGGTCCTTGGTACTCTCTGAGCTTGGTTGGTTTTTTGCAGACATTTCATGACTCAACTAGGTAACATTATCAGGGCTAGAAGTAAACAGTCTAATCAAAGAACCACCAATATTGATAGGACAAGCTACTAGTATATAAACAGAGAACAAACCCCATTCTCTTCTAACACTGATGATATTACCTAGTTGGGTAATGAAAGGTCTGCAAGAAAACAACCAACCTCAGAGAGCACCAAGGATCCCGCAGTCCTCCTCCTCCTCCTCCTCCTCCTCCTCCTCCTCCTCCTCCCCCCCCCCCCAGGCCTCCTCCTCCTCCTCCTCCGCTTTTGGAATGGGAAGAAGGAGGAGGGAAAGGACCTTGGTGCTGTATGAGCTTGGGTAATTTCAATACCCAACTAGGTAATATCCCCAGCGCTGATGATGTTACCTAGTTGGGTTGTGAATCATCTGCAAGAAAACAACCAAGTTCTGAAAGCATTCAGGACCTCACAAGCAAATATGTCAATGGGAGCCCTTGTTTGGCATTCATATCGGAGGGCTGGAAAATAGCCAATGTAAGCCGGCTTTTGGGAAAAAACATCCTGAGTAAATTGACGAAAAGGATTATGTGAGGGGGAAAAGAAATCTGAGACATAATGAAAGATCAATGCTGCTGAAGGAGAACCAGCATGGCTTCTCAGAGAGAATATTTCAAAGGCATTTGAAGGCACCAGCAATCAGGAGGGTTGGATGATCTCACAGACTTCTTTTGTTGGGTATTTACAAAAGGCTTTGGATAAACTGTCTCATCAATAATTCTGAGACAGGATTAGCATGTATCAGTAGAAGGCAGGCCAGCTTATGGACAAAGGATTTATGTTTTGGATTGATCCTGTGGATAAATGATCAGGAAGCAAGGATGATACAAAAAAGAGGCTGAGGCCCCAGAAACAATATACAGGTAGTCCTCAACTTATGACCACAATTGAGCCCAACGTTTATGTTGTTAAGTGAGAAATTGTTAAGGGAGTTTTGCCCCATTTTATGATCCTTCTTGCCACAGATCCACTCCAGGTAATAAATTAGTCACACGGTTGTTAAGTGAATCTGGCTTCCTCATTGACTTGGCTTTTCAGAAGGTCGCAAAAGGGGATCACCCGGGACACTGCGACCGTCATAAATATGAGCCAGTTCCCAAGCGTTTGAATTTTGACCATGGACATGCTGCAATGGTCGTAAGTGTGAAAAATGGTCAAAAGTCACTTTTTTCACTGACGTAACTTTGAAAGGTCACTAAATGAACTGTGGTAAGTCAAGGATTACCTGTACTTTTTTTCAACTTCATTTGCTCCCCACTCTGTCGGCAGCGTATATGTAGTCCTCAACATATGACCGTAACAGAATTTGTTCCCGTGACCATAGGGATGCTGCAACGGTGTGAAAAACGGTCATTCTGCAATCCTTCTGGCCACCGTTGTTAAGTGAATCACTGCAGTTGATAAGTTAGTCACCCAGTTGTTAAGTGAATCCAGCTTCCCCCTTGACTTGACCTGTCAGAAGGTCGCAGAAGGGGATCACGTGACCCCAGGATACTGCGACCGTCATAAATGAGAGTCAGTTGCCAAGCGTCTGCATTTTGATCACCTGACCATCAACACTGAAAGTGTGAAAAACGATCATAAGTCACTTTTTTCAGTGACGTAACTCTGAACGGTCATTGAATGAACTGTTGTAAGTGGAGAACTACCTGTAGGAAAGAGTCGTAAAGAGGATCGGGGTCTGGGGGCTAAAAGATACGCTGAGCAGCTAAAGGAGCTAGGTCTGTTTTTAGCCTAACAAAGAGAAGGGAGAGGCGATAGATAGAACGATCCTTGAAGGGCTGTCGCAGGAAAGATTTATTCCCCTCTGCACTTGAGGGCGGGACAAGAAGCCATGGGTGGAAGAGGGAGAGAGATCTAACCTGGAAATAAAAAGCAATTTCCTGATGACGAGAATGAGGAATCCATGGAACAGCCTCCCTCCAGAACATATCATACAGAGGTGGGATTCAGCAGGTTCTGACCAGTTCTGGAGAACCGGTAGCGGAAGTTTTGAGTAGTTCAGGGAACCGGTAAATACCACCTCTGGCTGGCCCCGCCCCCATCTATTCTCTGCAGGGGTGAAATGCTCCCGGTTCGCTCTTACCTGTCGGTCGCCGTAGAGCCCGTCGCCAAGGTAGCGCAAGGCGCCCCCACCCGCCCGGACGCCGCCATTTGAGTTCTTTTACCCTCTGCGAATGCACAGAACGCTTTGCGCATGCGCAGAGGGTAAAAGAACCCAAATGGCGGCGTCCGGGCGGTGTCCGGGCGGGTGGGCGGCACCTCGTGCTACCTTGGCGGCCGGCTTGGCGGTGTCCGGGTGGGTGGGCGGCGCCTCGTGCTACCTTGGCGACCGGCTCTACGGCGACCGACAGGTAAGAGCGAACCGGGAGCATTTCACCCCTGATTCTCTGCCTCCCAAGTCCCAGCTGATCGGGAGGAAATGGGGATTTTGCAGTATCCTTCCCCTGCCATGCCCACCAAGCCATACCCACCAAGCCATGCCACGCCACACCCACCAAGCCACGCCCACAGAACCGGTAGTAAACAATGTTGAATCCCACCACTGACTATCATATCAAAAACATTACATTACACATCAAAAATCATCATGGATTACAGATTTCACTAGGGAACTCTCTTTCCCTAGGGTAAAACATAGGAAGAACGGTTGCAGGAATTGGGTTTGTCTCACTTAATGAAAAGAAGGACCAGGGCTGATATGATAGCAGTCTTCCAATATCTAAGGGGCTGTTACAGAGAACAGGAGGTCAAGCTATTCTCCAAAGCAGGCAGGACGAAAAACAACGGATGGAAACTAATCAAGGAGAGAAGCAACCTGGAATTAAGGAGGAATTTCCAGACAGTGAGAACAATTAACCAGTGGAACAGCTTGCCACCAGAAGTTGTAAATGCTCCAACACTGGAAGTTTTTAAGAAGAGATTGGACAACCATTTGTCTGAAATGGTAGAGGGTTTCCTGCCTGAGCAGGGGGTTGGACTAGAAGACCTCCAATGTCTCTTCTCTTCTCTCTTCTCTCTTCTCTTCTCTTCTCTTCTCTTCTCTTCTCTTCTCTTCTCTTCTCTTCTCTTCTCTTCTCTTCTCTTCTCTTCTCTTTTCCATTCCATTCCATTCCATTCCATTCCATTCCATTCCATTCCATTCCCTTCCCTTCCTTTCCATCCCTATCCTCTCTCTCTCTCTCTCTCTCTCTCTCTCTCCTATAAATTAGAAAATATTCTATTTTCTAATTTAATGAAAAGAAGGACCAGGGTGTGACATGATAGCAATATTCCAGTATTTGAGGGGCTATACAGAGAAGATGGGGGTCAATCTATTCTCCAAAAAAACCTGAAGGCAGGACAAGAAACAATGGATGGAAACTAATCAAGGAGAGAAGCAACCTGGAATCAAGGAGGAATTTCTTAACAGTTAGAACGATCAGTGGAACGACTTGCCTCCAGAAGTTGTGGGTGCTCCAACACTGGAGGTTTTCAAGAAAAGACTGGACAACCATTTGTCCGGGATGGTATAGAAGGGGGTTGGACTAGAAGACCTCCAAGGCCCCATCCAGCCCTAGGATTCTATGATTGTATAAATTAAGGAACTTAAGAGTCCGCACAGGAATCTTATTTCGAAGGAGGCTTTTGATATTTATTCATATAAAGGATTTGGAATAAGTGGGACCATGGCTTGTTTGTTTATCTTGATGGCACCAATTAAAGAGCTTAGTGCAAATGTGATTTCATAAGCAAATATAAAGCAATGTGCCAAGGGCACATAATGCTGACTTCACATATACGCTGCTCGGTCTGGCAAAGACTGAATAAGAATGGGATTTTGAGACTGTGATGGACTCCTTGTTGAAAACTTCAACTTTGCAGATGTCACACACACACACACACACACACACACACACACACACACACACAGAGCAAAGTTTTGATTGCAGTGTCAGGATTCAATCAGAATAGAGCTGGAAGGGACCTCGGGGGTCTTCTAGTCCAACCCCCTGCTCAAGCAGGAGAACCTATACCATTTCAGACAAGTGGCTGTCCAATCTCTTCTTAAAAAACCTCCAGGGATGAAGCACCCACGATTTCTGAAGGCAAGCTGTTCCACTGGTTAATTGTCCTCACTGTTAGGAAGTTTCTCCTTATTTCTAGGTTGCTTCCCTCCTTGATTAGTTTCCATCCGTTGCTTCTTGACCTGCCTTCTGGTGCTTTGGAAAATAAGTTGACCCTCTCTTCTTTATGGCAGCCCCTCAAATATTGGAATGCTGCTATATAAACCACTGGAATGCTGCTATGAAAATATCAGAATTGCCATCATTACCGTCATCCAGGGGTTGATGTGAAAAAGGCTAATTTCCAAATAGAAACGGCAAAGTCAAAAGGGCTAATATGGTTGTTATATATAGAATGTCCTTGTAGGAATTTATGATGCAACCATCTTTGTAAGTGTACATGGTTCACCTTTGTCATTTGCCCTCCAAAAAAGTTACGGGGGAACTGGGAAAGGTGTTGAAAAAAAGATATGGAAAGTTGGCAGGACAGGTAGTCCTTGACTTACGACCACAATTGAGCCCAAAAGTTCTGTTGCTAAGCGAGGCACTTGTTAAATGAGTTTTGCCCCGTTTTACGACCTTTCTTGCCGCAGTTGTTCAGTGAATCTGGCTTCCCCCTTGACTTTGCTTGTCAGAAGGTTGCATTAAGGGGAGTCACATGACCCCGGGACACTGCGACCGTCATAAATACGAGTCAGTTGCCAAGCATCTGAATTTTGATCACGTGATCACGGGGATGGTTGCAACGGTGGTAGGTGTGAAAAATGGCCGTAAGTCACTTTTTTCAGTGCCGTTGTAACTTCGAATGGTCACTAAATGAACTCTTGCAAGTCGAGGACTCCCTGCGTTTATTAATTACATTAATTCGCCGCCCATCTTGTATCGAAATGACACAGTAGATAAGGTCGTCTCTGCTTTTTAAAAAGCGAGCAAAGGGGAAATGATTGAACTACAGCTAAATTACACATGGAATAGAGAAAGTGGGTGGGTAGTCTTCCTCCCTCTTTTAATTGATGGATCATCTGGCGAAGCTACCAAAAAGTTGTACAGATGGCTATAAATATGCATGACTACCAGAGAATTAATTAATTTATGGACAGTAATGAATCCTGATGGCTACATGTTACTTTCAGAGAGAGTCTTCCTCTCAGGCCATATCCCAAAGGTGCTTTTTTTTCAAGAGGCAACTGGACTTTCTGGTTTTTCTTTTGAAGACGTTTCCCTTCTCATCCAAGAAGCTTCTTCAGCTCTGACTGAATGGTAGAGAATGGAAGGATTTATACTCCTTGCAGACAGTTGGTCATTTGCATCCTTTTTAGAGAGTCCTTGAGGTCACTTGGAGGTTTGTCCATTGTCCTCAGGGTCACCTGAGTGGTGCAAATGGGTGTGGAGCCTTCTTGGCTGCAGGATGTTTTTCTGCTCTGTGTCATCATCCTGGCGTTTGACTGCCAGACGGTGTTTGTGGATCCTGGTTTTCAATTGACGGGGGGTTTGTCCCACATAGAATCTTTTGCAATGGTTACCGTGGATTTTGTCAATTATATTCTTTCTTTCATCCTTTCTTTTCATAAAGTCCTTCTGGCTAGAAAATTGAGTCTCTACTGCTGATTTCCTAGCCGGAGCCCCAGCTTTAAATAACTACAGGGAGTCCTTGACTTACGCCCACAACGGAATCCAAAATTTCTTTGGCTAAGCGAGACAGTTGTTCAGTGAGTTTGGCCCCATTTTACGACCTTGCTTGCCACCGTCGTTAAGCGAACCACTGCAGTTATTAAGCTAGTCCCACGGTTGTAAAATGAATCCGGCTTCCCCATTGACTTTGCTCGTCAGAAGGTCGCAAAAGGGGAATCACGTGATTCCCGGGACGCCGCGGCCGTCGTAAATGTGAGTCAGTTGCCGAAGCGACTGTGGGGATGGCTGCAACGGTCGTAAGTGTGAAAAAATGGACATCAGTCCCTTTTTTCAGTGTTGTTCTAACTTCGAACGGACACTAAACGAACGGTTGTAAGTCAAGGACTCCCTGTAGAGCAGAGAAGCCGTCACTCTTGGTGATGAGAAAGTATTCTGCGGGGACCTCTGACATAAATTTGTTGTTTTTCTTCCCCTCGTCTGTTTTGTTCTTAGTGGCGGGTCCTGTTTCGTCCCTGGTTCTGGACTTCGATGCCCTGGACGCTGAACTGAAAGAAGCCGAAGCCGAAGGAGGTGAAGAAGAAGAAATGGAAGTGGTGGTAGGAGAGAAACAGGAATCACCGGTAAGGCTTCAGAGCAATCTTCTAACTACCGGTGGTCAGATTAACAGAGTTGGAAGGGACCTTGTAGGTCATCTAGTCCAACCCCCCCTGCCCAAGCAGGAGACCCTACACCATTTCTGACAGATGGCAGTTCAGTCTCTTCTTGAAAGCTTCCAGTGATGAAGCTCCCACAACTTCCGAAGGCAACTTCTGTTCCATGGGTTGATTGTTCTCCCTGTCAGAAAATTTCTCCTTATTTCCAGGTTGAATCTCTCCTTGATCAGTTTCCATCCATTATTCCTTGTCTGGCCTTCAGGTGCTTAGGCGAGTAGCTTGACCCCCAATATGTTTTAGTCTCTGGTCCCCTATAAATTCCATCTTATACCACTGCAGACAAATGGTTGTCCAATCTCTTCTTCTAAACTTCCAGTGTTGGAGCATTCACAACTTCTGGAGGCAAGTTTTTCAACTGATTAATTTTCCTCACAGTCAGAAAATTTCTCCTTATTTCTAGGTTGAATCTCTCCTTGATGAGTTTCCATCCGTTGCTTCTTGTCCTGGAAGACTGCTCTCATGTCCCCCCTGGTCCTTCTCTTCGCTAGACTAGCCATGCCCAGTTCCTGCAACCGTTCATCGTATGTTTTAGTCTCCAGTCCCCTGATCACCCTTGTTGCTCTTCTCTGCACTCTTTCTAGAGTCTCAACATCTTTTTTATAGTGTGGTGACTAAAACTGAATGCAATACTCTTGGTGTGGTCTTACTAAGGCTTTATAGAGTGGTATTAATACCTCCCTTGATCCTGATTGTATCCCTCTGTTAATGCTACTTAGGATTCCATTGGTCCTTGACTTATGACTGCAATGGAGCCCAAAAGTTTCATTTGCTAAGCGAGACAATGGTTAAGTTGAGTTTTGCTCCATTTTACGACCTTCTTGCCAGAGTCGTTCAATGAATCACAGCACTTGTTACGTTAGTCATCCGGTTGTTAAGTGAATCTGACTTCCCCATTGACTTGGCTGGCCAGAAGGTCGCAAAGGGGAATCACATGACCCCCGAAACATTATTTATGGCAAACTGCATTTCAATCTCTGGGAGGAAAAAATCGAAGGTCAATAATAGTCCAACTATCATGCTTGCCATTTGTTTTGCATGCCGGTGCTTTGAGTACAGGTAGTCCTCAACTTACGACCACAGTTGTTGTTGTTAGTCGTGAAGTCATGTCCGACCCATTGGGACCCCATGGACAACGTTCCTCCAGGCCTTCCTGTCCTCTACCATCCCCCGGAGTCCATTTAAGCTCACGCCGACTGCTTCAGTGACTCCATCCAGCCACCTCATTCTCTGTCGTCCCCTTCTTCTTTTGCCCTCAGTCTTTCCCAGCATTAGGCTCTTCTCCAGTGAGTCCTTCCTTCTCATCAGGTGGCCAAAGTATTTTGAGTTTCATCTTCAGGATCTGGCCTTCTAAAGAGCAGTCAGGGTTGATCTCCTCTAGGACTGACCGGTTGGATCGCCTTGCAGTCCAAGGGACTCGCAGGAGTCTTCTCCAGCACCATAGTTCAAAGGTCTCCATTCTTTGGTGCTCAGCCTTTCTTATGATCCAACTTTCACAGCCATACATTGCAACTGGGAAAACCATAGCCTTGACTATACGCACTTTTGTTGGCAGGGTGATGTCTCTACGACCACAGTAGGGCCCAACATTTCCCTTGCTAAGCGAGACGGTTGTTAAGTGAGTTTTGCCCTATTTATATGACCTATCTCGCCACAGCTGTTGCGTTGAATTGAAATGGAATACTTTATTTGGCCAAGTGTGATTAGACACACCAGGAATTTGTCTCCGATACAGAAGCTCTTAAGGGAATCACTGCAGCTGTTAAATTAGTAACTCCGTTGTGAAGTGAATTTGGCTTCCCCGTTGACTTGACTGGTCAGAAGGTCGCAAAAGGGGATTACATGACCCCGGGACACTGCAATCGTCATAAATAGGAGTCAGTTGCCAAGCGTCTGAATTTTGATCACATGACCCTGGGGATGCTGCAACGGTCATCAGTGTAATGTCTATGGAGATTCTCAGTCATCCTGGTCCTGGTTGTCCCAAAGGTACTTTTTTCAAAGGCAACTGGAGTTTCTGGTTTTTCTTTGAAGACGTTTCGCTTGTCATCTAAGAAGCTTCTTCAGCTCTGACTGGATGGTGGGGAAGGGAAGGATTTACACTCCTTGCAGACAGATGGTCATTTGCATCCTTTTAGAGAGTCGTTGAGGCCACCTGGAGGTTTGCCTGTGTCCTCAGGGTCACCTGAGTGGTGCAAATGGGTGTGGAGCCTTCTTGCGCACAGAGCAAAAAACATCCTGCAAAAAGCACAACTCCACAACATAGTCCTTTCAGCAGTCCCAAGAAGGCTCCACACAATTTTATTATTGTTATTATTAAATTAGCCCCTATATGAGGGGGATGGGTGGTTAAGAAGATAGATAGATAGATAGATAGATAGATAGATAGATAGATAGATAGATAGATAGATAGATAGATAGATAGATAGATAGATAGATAGATAGATAATAGATAGATAGATAGATAGATAGATAGATAGATAGATAGATAGATAGATTGATAGATAGATAGATAGATAGATAGATAGATAGATAGATCGATCGATAGATCGATAGATAGATGGATAGATAGATAGATAGATAGATAGATGATAGATAGTTATAGATAAATATAGATAGATACAAAGATAGATAGATAGATAGATAGATAGATAGATAGATAGATAGATAGATAGATAGATA
>QLTV01003266.1:968807-980546 GCA_003457575.1 Thermophis baileyi
ATGATTTTAGGTAGGTGTTTTTAAACCCAGTTGGCTTTTTTACCTCCATTTTTAAATTAAAAGGGGGATTTTTTTCTTCTTCTACCAGCAACTAATCTTGTGATCTTCCATCAGTGTCAGCAGGAAATGATCTCTGGAATATCAATGGGAAGTTTATTTGGGGAAATAATAACATTGGAATTAGAATAACTTTATTGTCACTTTGAATGTACACTAATCGGCATACATTAAAATGAAATTTCGTTGCATGCAGCTCTCAAAGGGCCACCACCTCCAATATACACTACATGAACATGACAAAATAAATAAATAAATACAAAATTATGCATATACCCACATATATTATATGACACAGAGAAACAACACAGTCTAGTTCGGATGCATACATGTACATGGCGAGAAAAACGAATCTTGCGAGTTTCCCAGATGGATGGCAGAGGGAACAAAGCCCTTACAGACTCTGGTAATCTTGCTAGGACTACCAGATTAACCGTGGTTTGTTGAATAAAATTAGCACAAGAGTTAACCGAGTTCATGCGGGACACTAAACCAAATGCAAGGAAACCCCGTTACGGCTGCCCTTGATGGCAGGGAAGAGACGATCGATTTAAGCCTATTAATTGATTTTTTGGAACAAAAATGGATGGAAAGGAAAAAGGATCGGACTGCTGATTTAATTAGACCAACAATGCAGGGGCTAATGATGGATTAAGCCCCAAGCCCTCGCTCCGCTCGTTTTCTTCACATGGCTGGGAAGAAAAACAGCTCCCTGTATCCGTGTGGAGCCTGAAACTTCGCTGCTGAATTATGCACTCCTATACAGCTAGTCCTCGACTTACAACAGCTCATTTAGTGACTGTTCCAAGTTACAACGTCATTGAAAAAAGGGACTTGCGGCCATTTTTTTTCATCTTTAAACAGTTTTATTAGATTATAGAATAGAATACAAAATACAAAAAATACAAAAGCAAATAGGAAGACACATTGGGTTAGGGTTAGGGTTAGAAAAAGCTTTGACTTCTGACTCCCTCTGTTGCAGTAAAATAAAGCATTAACATCGAACCACAACTTTTTACTTTTCCGTAATAATATAAACTAGCCATTTCTATAAAAACGAATCAATCTAATCGATAAAAGCCAAAATAAAAAGTTTCATTTTTTCCCCACCTCGAGCACAAAGTCCAGGAGCGGTTTCCTTGCAGCCACAAAAGTACTTATATTCTTTTCTTTGATCAAAATGGTCCATTTAGCCATTTCTGCCAACTCCATCAGCTTCTGTAGCCATTCGTCCACGGTGGGGATCGAAACATCCTTCCATTTTTGTACATACAGTAGTCTTGCTGCTACTTATGGCCATGTTTCACACTTAAGACCGTTGCGGCATTCCCGGCGGTCACATGATCAAAATTCGGATGCTTGGCAGCCAACTCATATTTATGACGGTCACAGTGCCCCGGGGTCCCGCAACCCCCTGTTGCGAACATCCGACAAGCAAAGTGCACGGGGGAAGCCGGATTCGCTTTCTAACCCTGTTTCTAATTGAACCACCGCAGTGATTTCACTTAACAAATGTGGCAAGGAAGGTCGTAAAACAAGACAAAATCTCCATGTAACCAATGTCTCTCTTAGCCACAGAAATTTGGGGCTCCATTGAGGTTCGTAAGTCGAGGACTGTCTGTAAACAGGCCTCTTTAACAGTAACGAAAGTCCCCACCAGGAAGTGAGTCTCAACTGACGGTGGTAAATCTTTGTGCTCATGAGGACTGGGCACTTGGGATGTTATTACTGGCTCAAAGAGATGAAATGCTGTGCTTGGGAATTTCTGGAAGTCTGGCATTCACACCAATCAGCCATCGACAGGCACATAGAGATGAACAACGTCTACACACCATTCAAAAGAGACAGTAAAAAAGGAAAAAGACCTCATCTCAAAAAGATGAGCCTGCCAGAAATAGATCATTAGGAAGAAACAGAAAGTGTTCCAGGGGGTCTCCATTAGCGCTTTCTCGGCAAGCTTCATTAATTCCCACCGCGAGGCTGTAATTGGCGCATCGGCAGTTGTTTTGTGCTGCTAATTCTATGGGGGAAGACACAGGAAGGTGTGTTTCGGGATGACATGCCTTAAGTCAGTATCCTACTTAAGCAAGAGATTGGAGTAGAAGACCTCTAAGATCCCTTCCAACTCTGTTATTCTATATTCTGTATCCTTAGAAGTTTTCAAAAATAGTCCTATAGTCATCTCATCTTTTCACTAGCAGCTTTAAAGGAAAATATTTGCACTTCAGAGTTGAGTTTTAGAGTAGAGTAGAGTAGAGTAGAATAAGGAAGAATAGAATAGAATAGAATAGAATAGAATAGAATAGAATAGAATAGGCCAAACCACGCCCACCAAGCCATGCCCACGGTAGTTAAAAAAATTGGATTTCACCACTGGTCCCAAGCCAAGATAATAATAGATAATAGAATTATTTATTGATCAACTGTGATTGGACACACAAGGAATTTGTCTTCAGTGCATAAGCTCTCAGTGTACATAAAAGCTATAAGTGATAAATCATGATCATAGTTTGTGGGGTCCTGGATGCTCTCTGAGCTTGGTTGTTTTCTTGCAGACGCTTCACGACCAGTAGTGGGTTCCACTTACCTTTGCTACCGGTTCGGGAACGGGCGCACGTGCAATGCTTCTGCACATGCGCAGAGCGTTTTTGATGACGTCCGGACAGGTGGGCGGAGCCTCCTGCCGCCACCGCTACCAGTTCGCCGAACCAGTGCGAACTGGTAGCAACCCACCACTGTTCACGACCCAAACTAGGTAACATCACTAGCGCTGGTGATGTTACCTAGTTTGGGTCATGAAATGTCTGCAAGAAAATAAGCAAGCCTCCTCCTCCTCCTCCTCCTCCTCCCCCCCCCCCCCCCCCCCCCCCCCCCCCCCCCCCCCCCCCCCCCCCCCCCCCCCCCCCCCCCCCCCCCTCCCCCCCCCCCCCNACTGATGATAGCAATAGCAATAGCAATAGCACTTAGACTTATATACCGCTTTACAGTGCTTTACAGCACTCTCTAAGCGGTTCACAGAGTCAGCATATTGCCCCCAACAATCTGGGTCCTCATTTTACCCACCTCGGAAGGATGGAAGGCTGAGTCAACCTTGAGCCGGTGAGATTTGAACCGCTGAACTGCTGAACAGTCAGCTGAAGTAGCCTGCAGTACTGCACTCTAACCACTGCGCCACCTCGGCTCATTACCGAGGTTACCTAGTTTGGATAATGAAACATCTGCAATAGAAAACAACCAAGCTCAGACAGCACCAAGGATCCCTCACTGGTAGCTTTTTTTTTTGGAGAAATGTTTTTTAAAAAAAACCTTTGTCTTTAGGATATTGGAGCATTCAGCCATGCAATCCAATCCCTATTTAGGAAGACTTCGGAATAACCATTGCCTTGTGGCAGTGCTCCATTGGTTTGGACAAAAACTGTCAGCCAAATTTCTGTCTGTATCCTATTCGTTCTGGGCAAACGGGTGGTTTCCATATCAACGTTGCAGAGATCCTGCCTGGAGAACATTATTTGCGTCGGTATTTTATTTCTAAGCAATTAAAAGTCTGCAAAACAGGGATTATTTGTGGCAGGCAATCTGTAGCTCCAAGATAAACGTGAGTTTTCCTTTTCTTTTTCAAGGTGAATATCGCAATCGGGCCAGAATGTTTATTTCCCACGAACAGATACGGTGCCTCATGTCAAAGGTTTTCATTATTGCTGCTGTATAAAATAATATAACTGAAAATTCCCCAGAAAGGGAGAATTGCAGGGCTGCTAAGCCAGTTCCTCCTGGCAGAGAGTTTGCAAGTGAGCAAGCTTGGCTGGGAAAGCCAATTCCCCAAGACTCTTAAAAGTGTGTGTGTGGGGGGGGGGAATGGGCATATTAATTTTTATGATGTTTTGCTTCAAAAAAATGCAAGAGAAATCGGTGCTTGAGGTGGCGAGTAACGCAGTCAAAGCCCCTCTGATTCCGACAGGGGAAGATTCTTGCTGTGGAATGATCTTCATGGGCTCAGTGGGGTATAATTCGCATACGCAGCCCTGAAACATTAAGTGCGGGATTAGGGCCTTTGTTCAAGCAAGGGGGATAAGATCTTGCCCCAAGCAGAAGATTTTTGAAGCTGAGCAGAGATTGGTTCCAGAAGGAAGCTTGCAAGCTTCCCTAGAGTGGAGGTTTAGGATTATGGCCTGAAATTGGAAGTGGCAATCTTTGTGAACCTGTTAATTAAAAAAAAAAAAGCTTTTGTGGTCTTTGGTGCTCGCCGAGCTTGGTGGTTTTCTTGCAGGTATTTTATGACCCGACTGATGATGTTCCCTAGTTGAGTCATGAAAGCTCTGCAAGGAAAAAACCCAACTCAGAGAGCACCAAGTCGTCGTTTTCCTCCTCCTCCTCTTCTTCCTCCTCCTCCTCCTCTCTGCAAGCCCTACTCCCTTCTAACACTCATGATGTTACTTAGTTGGGTAATAAAACGTCTCCAAGAAAACCACCCAGCTCAGAGAGCATCAAGGATCAAGGACTCCACAGTCATTCTTCTTCTTCTTCTTCTTCTTCTTCTTCTTCTTCTTCTTCTTCTTCTTCTTCTTCTTCTTCTTCTTCTTCTTCTTCTCCTCCTCCTCCTCCTCCTCCTCCTCCTCCTTCTCCTCCTCCTCCTCCTCCTCCTCCTCCTCCTCCTCCTGCTCTTCCTCTTCCTCCTCCTCCTCCTCCTCCTCCTCTCTGCAAGCACTATTCCCTTCTAACACTGATGAAATTGCCTAGTTAGGTAATAAAATGTCTGCAAGAAAACACCAAGCTCAGAGAGCACCAGGGACCCCACAGTTCAACCCTGAGCTATAAATATTCTCTTCTATCATTACTTGCATATTGTGCTACCATGATATCTTCCTTCCTCCTCCTCCTCCCCCCCCCCCCCAACCCTCCTCCCTTCTAGCCTTGCAGATATTACCCTCCCTCCATCCTAGCTGGAGATCCTGCCACTCCAAGGCAGCTGCTAGCCAGCACCAGGTCTTGCGATAGAAAATCCCAAAGCCAAATGGTGCGTTGGCGAGCGCACAAAGCAGAAGTCCTCGCAGGGCCTCCTTGCTTGGCTCTCGAATCTCCCCCTTCCCTTTTTTTCAACAGAGCGACGACATCAACAAAGTGGCCAAGGCGGCGAAGATCGTGGAGCGGATGGTCAACCAGAACACCTTTGATGACATCGCTCAAGGTGAGGACCCAGAAGGCTGGCTGGGGCGCTGCCTGAAAGTGGTGCGCTGCTTGTCCCAAAGGTGCTTTTTTCAAGAGGCAACTGGACTTTCTAGTTTTTTTTTTCTGAAGACGTTTCGCTTCTCATCCAAGAAGCTTCTTCAGCTCTGACTGGATGGTGGGGAATGGAAGGATTTATATTCCTTGCAGACAGCTGGTCATTTGCATCCTTTTAGAGGGTCATTGAGGCCACTTGGAGGTTTAGTAAAATGGGACCCTGGACCCTTCTTGGAACTGGGTTGTAGACTGGAGATAGATAAGGTCGTATCCTTCCTTCTCTGTCGAGAGGGGGCTGTTCAATTTTGACCTAGATGGCCTCTTTGACCCCTCTTCTCAAACCAGCGGTCCTCTCTGTCCTAAATGTGGACTTTGCTGTCTTCCAAAGAGTGGCCTTTGTCTTTTAAATGCAGGTGGACTGCTGAATCTATGATGGGTTTGTTCTCCTATGCATTTGTGAACAAAACAACCACTTCATAAACTCAGGTGACCCCGAGGACACAGACAAACCTCCAAGTGGCCTCAAGGACTCTCTAAAAAGGATGCAAATGACCAGCTGTCTGCAAGGAATATAAATCCTTCCATCCTCCACCATTCAGTCAGAGCTGAGGAAGCTTCTTGAATGAGAAGCGAAACGTCTTCAAAGAAAAACCAGAACGTCCAGTTGCTTCTTGAAAAAAAAGCACCTTTGGGACAACCAGGACCTGGAGGACGGAGAATCTCCATAGACTTTCGCTTGTTCTCGCTGCCTTCCTTGGCTCCGATGAGCCCTTGCCTCCATTTCCAGTCCCTGCTGTCGGTCATAAGGCTGAACGACCACTGGGGCGCTGCAGGGACCAGGTCATAAGTAGCTTTTGAGAGGTCCGCCATAACTACGAACGGCCGTTAAGCAACTGGTCGTAATTCGTTCAAAGTCTTTTAATCCCCCAGAGAAATTCCAAGGAGGCTTACAACTTAAAAACATTAAACATTTTAAACAGCATCCTAACCCAGGACAGAAGTAACGGAAGGGAAGAAATGCAAGTAGTCCTTGACTTGCAACCATTCATTTAGTGACCATTCTAGAGTTAAAATGGCCCTGAAAAAAATGACTTACAACTGGTTCTCGCGCTTACAGTTTACGATGGCTGCCACTTTTCGGCTGGGGAATTCTGGGAGTTGAAGTCCACCTGTCTTCAACTAACCAAGGTTAAGAATCACTGCCCGTATCATTTGTTTATTGAAGTTGTGCAATCATAATTGGCACACCTTAGTCCCCGAAACTTAGTTTGTGCAATAATTGGCTAATGCAGATTTAAAAACTGTTTTTGCTTTTGCTAGATTTCAAGTATTTCGAAGATGCCTCTGATGAATACCGGGATAACATGGGGACGCTGCTGCCACTCTGGAAGTTTCAGTACGACAAAGCCAAGCGTCTGGCCGTCACCGCCCTCTCCTGGTGAGTGCCTTCTCTGCAGGTATAAGGGAGGGGCGCTCTGTGAAAATCCACGCTGCTTGTCTTTATGATGGAGAAATGGAAATGACAAATGTAAAAGGTTTACTGTTAATATTGTATTTGTTATATATACTTTTCCCCCTCTTTTTTTGTGTGTGTCACACATAGTTTTTCTTTTGTTATCTTCGTTTACTTTGCATTGTCAATCAATCAATCAGAATAGAGCTGGAAGGGACCTTGGAGGTCTTCTAGTCCAACCCCCAGTTCAGGCAGGAGACCCTGTACCATTCCTGACAAATGGCTGTCCAATCTCTTCTTAAAACCTCCTGTGATGGAGCACCCATAACTTTTGGACCCTATATCATTTCTGACAAATGGCTATCCAGTCTTTTCTTTAAAAAACTCCAGTGATGGAGCACCCAAAACATCTGGTGGCAAGCTGTTTCACTGGTTAATTGTTCTCACTGTTAGCAAGTTTCTCCTTAATTCCAGGTTGCTTCTCTCCTTGGTTAGTTTCCATCCATTGCTTCTTGTCTTGCCTTCAGGTGCTTTGGAAAATAAGTTGATCTCCTCCCCTTTGTGGCAGCCCCTCAAATACTGGAATACTGCTATCATGTCTCCCCTAGTCCTTCTTTTCTCTAGACTAGCCAAACCCAAATCCTGCAGCCATTCTTCATACGTTTGAATCTCCAGGCCTTCAATCATCTTAGTTGCTCTTCTTTGCACTTTTTTTTCCCAAAGTCTCAACCTCTTTTTTGTAATGTGGTCACCAAAATTGGATGCGGTATTTTGTATTTTATCTTCAGGAAAAAAATGAAAAAGGAGATTATTTATAGCTCAGGGTTGAAATGAAGGGTCCTTAGTGCTCTCTGAGCTTGGTGGTTTATTTGCATATCTTTCGTGACCCAACTAGGAAACATCATCAATGCTAGAAGGGAGGGAGATTTGTGGAGAGAAGGAGGAGGAGGAGGAGGAGGGAGGGAGGCAGGCACAAGAATGAGGAGGACTGTGGGATCCTTGGTGCTTTTTCAGCTTGATGGTTTTGTTTCATTACTCAACCAGAAAACATCATCAGTGTTAGAAGGGAAGTAGGTGTCAGCCAAGAAATTAAAAGACGCTTGCTCCTGGGGAGGAAAGCTACGGCAAATCTAGACAGCATACAAAAAAGCAGAGACATCACCCTGACAATAAAAATGTGTATAGTCAAGGCGATGGTTTTCCCAGTTGCAATGTATGGCTGTGAAAGTTGGACCATAAGAAAGGCTGAGCGCCAAAGAATGGAGGCCTTTGAACTATGGTGCTGGAGAAGACTCCTGCGAGTCCCTTGGACTGCAAGCGATCCAACCGGTCAGTCCTAGAGGAGATCAACCCTGACTGCTCTTTAGAAGGCCAGATCCTGAAGATGAAACTCAAATACTTTGGCCACCTAATGAGAAGGAAGGACTCACTGGAGAAGAGCCTAATGCTGGGAAAGATTGAGGACAAAAGAAGATGGGGACGACAGAGAATGAGGTGGCTGGATGGAGTCACTGAAGCAGTCGGCGTGAGCTTAAATGGACTCCGGGGGATGGTAGAGGACAGGAAGGCCTGGAGGAACGTTGTCCGTGGGGTCGCGATGGGTCAGACATGACTTCGCAACTAACAACAAAGGTGTCAGCTTCTATGATGCTTGCTTGCTATCAACTGCCATAGCAATGGGGAGGGGGGAAGATTGGCATTTGGGTGGGGAAGTGAGCTGGAGTGAAGACGGCCTGTGTGTGAACCAAAAGGGAGGGATGCTCTCATGATCGACTGCGCAGCTGAATCGACTTGTCTATACCTAGTCAAGGTCAACCGTCCCGGAATACCAGATGGGCGAAAACACCTGAAGATGCACCCCACATGACAACATATGGGATGGGGATTGGACATTCAGCCTGGGTCCCTGGGGGGAGGGATTTGGGGAAACTTTCAATATGTAACTTTCGCGCCTTTTGGCTCAGATCTTGCTTTTCTTTCGTTGCTATCATTTCAAACTCAGTAAACGTACCTCTTCTCTACACTTGGGTTTTGAACGGAGGCACGCCTGACAGTAGGTTTGCAGAGAGGAGGAGATGGAGGAGGAGGAGGAGGGACTGTGGGTTGAAATGAAGGGTTTTTGATGCTCTCTGAGCTTTTGTAGTTTTCTTGCATTTCATGGCCCAACTAGGTAACATCATCAGTGCTAGAAGGGAGTGTGGTTGTGGAAAGGAGGAGCAGGGGAGGAGGAAGAGGAGGAGGAGGAGGACTGTGGGTTGAAATGAAGGGTCCTTGGCGCCCTCGGAGCTTGATTGTTTTCTTGCAGACGTTTTACCACCCAACTAGGTCACATCATCAGTGCTAGTCCTGATGTTGTGACCTAGTTTGGGTTTTGAAACATCTGTAAGGAAACAACCAAGCTCAGAGAGCACCAAAACCCCTCAAAAATTAAAAAAAAAACCTTTAAAAAAAGAAAAATGAAAATGAACAAAGAAATTGAGCGCAAGAGCCGAGAGAATACTCTGTGAATCATGTGAATAATATGGGAAATACATAGGCTGTTTTTTTCATTTTTAATATTAACATTAATAATATTTTTAATATTGAGACAGGATGTACATTGCTTTTACAAGAGTAGAGGGCCACGAATTAATAGCCCAGGTTCGAAAATACCTCTTTTTTTTTTAAAGCATTGTCTTCAAATAATTAGCATAAGAAACTTTAGGATAAGAAGTTTCAAAATACCAGAAAGTCTGACAGATTTTATTCATTGAGTTTTTCTTCTGGACAATCTCAAGCTCACAAAATCTTTCCTCGTGCATTAATTATTATAATTCTAAATCACTAAACATAGTTAGGAAGTTCTGATGCTGAAATATAATAATGTACTAATTATTAAAAAAAAAAAAGTACTTCAGTACTTGGAAACCGGCACTCCCTCCGGTCTCCATCTCTACAAAAATGCATTTATGTTGCTATCACAATCACCTGGGACAAAATGTGTCTGTAACACACTAAGAATATTGTCAAAAGACTGGAACGCTGACAGTTTACGTCTCTTTTTTCTGTCAGGAACCCCAAGTACAGAGACTCATTCCTCGTTGGACACGGCTCTTGTAAGTTTTGACTCGGCTATGTTATGCCAACACTTGGTGATAAAACCAGAGATTTTTGGTGCTGTTGCTTTATTTTTCTGCAGACTGACTTTTACATCCTGAGGGACTTTGTCTATCTTGGTTCTGTTTAAATGGCACATGAGCTGGTTGCTCGGCGAGACGCCTTTTCTGGTTGTCTAAAATCATTTCCAGTTATTTCCAGATCTGCAGCACAACAATCAGAATAGAGCTGGAAGCAACCTTGGAGGTCTTCTAGTCCAGCCCCCTGCTCAAGCAGGAGAACCTATACTATTTCATATAAGTGGCTGTCCAGTTTCTTTTTAAAAACCTCCAGTGATGGAGCGCCCACAACTTCTGAAGGCAAGCTGTTCCACTGGTTAATAGTTCTTACTGTTAGGAAGTTTCTCCTTAATTCTAGGTTACTTCTCTCCTTGATTAGCTTCCATCCATCGTTTCCTGTCTTGCCTTCAGGTGCTTTGGAAAACAAGTTGACCCCCTCTTCTTTTTGGCAGCCCCTCAAATATGGGAATACTGCTGGTGTTCAAGAGGTTTTTGAGATATATAATAACTCAATATTTGAGTTATAGTATCTCAGTATTTGAGATATATAACAGGGCTGATTACACAAAGTTCCCCAGGACGTCATCATTAGCTAAAAACTCTTGATTGTGGTCTCAAATTAGCCTCTGCAAATCAGACTGAACAAATCTGTCAATGCAGCCAGTGGTACTAATACATTTTCTAAACCGAAAACATTAGCCGTGTGTGGCCGTGTGTGCAAAACTGATGGCCCTTATTAGATTACACGTCTCTCCCAACAAAGGGGGGTGGGGAAATGGCTGACGCGGGCCATCAATCCTAGCTGGCAGCTTGATTGTTGCTTAGACATTTAAGTTCTCCGATATTTTGCCTAATTTCTTTCAGAACGCTTGCATATCCATTTTATTTTTAATTGGCCAATAGGATCCTGCACCCCGTGGCGTATTTAGAAGAAGAATAGAATAATAACAGAGTTGGAAGGGACCTTGGAGGTTGTCTAGTCCAACCCCACCCAAGCAGGAGACCCTACACCATTTCTGACAGTCTCTTCTTGAAAGCCTCCAGTGATGAAGCTCCCACAACTTCCGAAGGCAACTTCTGTTCCCAAATATTGGAAGGCTGCTATCCTATCTCCCCTGGTCCTTCTCTTCACTAGACTAGCCAGGCCCAGTTCCTGTAACCGTTCTTCGTATGTTTTAGTCTCCAGTCCCCTAATCATCCTGGTTGCTCTTCTCTGCACTTTTTCTAGAGTCTCAACGTCTTTTTTATAGTGTGGTGACCAAAACTGGATGCAGTATTCCAAGTGTGGCCTTACCAAGGCATTATAAAGTGGTATTAGTACCTCCCTTGATCTTGATTGTATCCCTCTGTTAATGCAACTTAGGATTGCGTTGACCCTACACCATTTTTGACAAGTGGTGGACTATCTGTATTATATTGCAAAGGTCGTAGAAACAGAAGAGGATTGAAAGCTGCTATGTATTTTATTGATTGGAAACATGGTAGGCTGCTTTCCATTACAAAGAAATTGTAGTTGTTGACCATAGAATTCATCAAAAGGGACTCCGTTCTCATGTGGCTGCAGCAACTCACCTCTAAGGTTCTTGGATTGGGTTGAGAAGGTTTCTTTATGGCTTCTCCAGCAAAGTATCGGCCTTTCTTCAAACCCTGCCCCAAAACTCTTTTAAGCCATTTGTGGTTTGGGCTCAAGTACAAGATCCTTGTTCCCTAAGTTCTTTGCTCTGTAATAGAAGAGAATATTTGTGGCTCAGGGTTGGACTGTGGGGTCTTTTGTGCTCTCTGAGCTGGGTTGTTTTTCTTGCAGACGTTTCATGACTCAACTAGGTAACATCATCAGTGCTATGGGGGGGAGGG
>QLTV01003266.1:1011125-1025266 GCA_003457575.1 Thermophis baileyi
TAGATTCTCATTCATCCAGGTCATGGTTGTCCCAAAGGTGCTTTTTCAAGAGGCAACTGGACTTTCTCTTTAAAGACATTTCGCTTCTCATCCAAGAAGCTTCTTCAGCTCTGACTGGAGGGTTCCATTCCCCACCATCCAGTCAGAGCTGAAGAAGCGTCTTGGATGAGAGGCGAAACTTCTTCAAAGAAAAAACAAGAAAGTCCAGTTGCCTCTTGAAAAAACACCTTTGGGACAACCAGGACCTGGATGGCTGAGAATCTCTACGGACTTTTAGCCATGCAATTTGGGATGAACACCCTTGGAATGGTGTGGGAGTAGGAATGGATTTCCAGAGGAAAAAATTGCAGACTACAGGAACCATTTGCACCACTCAGGTGACCCTGAGGACACAGGTAAACCTCCAAGTGGCCTCAACAACCCTTTACAAGGATGCAAATGACCAACTGTCTGCAAGGAGTATCAATCCTTCCGTTCCCCACCATCCAGTCAGAGCTGAAGAAGCTTCTCGAATGAGAAGTGAAACGTCTTCAAAGAAAAACCAGAAAGTCTAGTTGCCTCTTGAAAAAAGCAACTTTGGGACAACCAGGACCTGGATGACAGAATCTCCATAGACATCTCAAACCATCTTTCAAGGCAACATTTCAGGAATCCTGGCTTGATCTGGTTAGAATCATAGAATCCTAGGGCTGGAAGGGACCTTGGAAGTCTATTAGTCCAGTCTCTCTGTCCAAGGTGGTAGTCCTCATCCTATCCTGGACAAATGGCTGTCCAATCTTTTCTTGAAGAGTTCCAATGATGGAGCACCCGCAGCGTCTGGAGGCAAGCTGTTCCCCTGGTTAATTGTTCTCACTGCCAGGACATTTCTGCTTAGTTCTAGGTTGCTTCTCTCCTTGATGAGTTTCCATCCGTTGCTTCTTGTCCTGTCTTCGGGTGTTTTGGGGAATATGTCAACCCCTACTTCCATATGACCACCCTTGGAGGATGCTATCAGATCTCCCCCCAAGTCTTCTCTTTGTGAGGCTAGATATACAAGGAATAATGGATGGAAACTGATGAAGGAGAGATTCAACCTAGAAATAAGGAGAAATTTCCTGACAGTGAGAGCGATCAACCCATGGAACAGAAGTTGCCTTCGGAGGTTGTGGGAGCTTCATCACTGGAGGCTTTCAAGAAGAGACTGGACTGCCATTTGTCGGGGGTGGTATAGAGTCTCCTGCTTGGGTGGGGGGTTGGACTAGATTCCAACTCTGTTAATCTATCTAATCTAATATACTCAGTTCCTGCAACCGTTCATTCATCGTATCGTTTAGCCTCCAGATCTCTTACCACCTTGGTGGCTCTTCTCTGCACTCTTTCCAGAGTCTTGGCATCTTTTCTGTACCATAATAATCCTTGGCAAGATCAGACTCAGCCGGGCTGCCAGCTTTTAAGCTAGCAAAAAATTTTGCTAACCTCCAGGATCTGCCACCTGAACATCTGAGGCAACACTGGGTTTTATTTGATTTGCTTGTTTACTATAAATAGCACTGTGGATTCGGTTCCAAAGGCTTCAGTCAACCAGAATAGAGCTGGAAGGGACCTTGGAGGTCTTCTAGTCCAACCCCTTGCTCAAGCAGGAGACCCTCTACCATTCCAGACAAGTGGCTGTCCTGTCTCTTTTTAAAAACCTCCAGTGATGAAGCACCACAACTTCTGGTGGCAAGCTGTTCCACTGGTTAATTGCCCTCACTGTTAGGAAGTTTCTCCTTAATTCCAGGTTGCTTCTTTCCTTGATTAGTTTCCATCCATTGCTTCTTGTCCTGCCTAAAAGGACTTTGGAGAATAGGTTGACTCTCTCTTTTTTGTAGGAGCCCTTCAAATACTGGAAGACTGCTATTTCCTTCTTCGGTTCCTTGGAGGGCAGTGGGGCAAATCTAGTACCTGTCTGAAATAATTTCTCTGTTCTTTCATCTGCAAAATGGTTTAATGTTGATGCTACAGAGATTTTAATGAGGAACAATGAGGTTTTTTTTACAACTCCTGCTGGAGTTTGTCTATGTGCCATTAGTAGGATTTAGTGCGACTGCAATGATTTTGTAGCTTGGCCGGATGCTATTTTAGTTAAGGTGCTAGATTAGAAGCAACGTGACTGTGGTTCAAGATTACCTTTAGGCACAGAAGATCACTGGCTGGCCTGGGTTCAAATCACACCCTTTCTTTTCAAAATCCAGCTCTCAACATTACTATTATGGAGAAGGAATTTCTCCCATATGCTGCCTTGAACTCTTGGAGGAAATCAAATTAATAAGAGCCAGTTTGGTGCTTTCTGGCCTAGAAACCAGGAACCGTGTGAGTTCTAGTTCCACCTTAGGCATGAAAGCCGGCTGGGGGACTTTGGGCCAATCACCAGGAGACCATGAGTTCTAGTCCTGCCTTAGCCAGGAAAGCCAGATGGGTGGCCCTCTCTCTCAGCTCAGCCTACCTCACAGGCTTGTTGTTGTTGTTGTTCCCCTCACAGGGAAAATAGGTAGATTAGATAAGTTTTAGATAAGTTTGCTACCTTGAGTTGGCCAAAATATATAAAAGGCAGGATAAAAATATTATTATTATTATTATATACCGTATTTTTCGGACTATAAGACGCACCGGTGTATAAGACGCACCAAGATTTCGAAGAGGTAATTAAGAAAAAAAAGTTTTTGCCCTCCCCCAGCCCCCAGGAGCACTCTGCAGACCTCCCAAACCCTCTGCGCACCCGTTTTTGCGCAGGGCGGGGCTTCGGGAGGCCAAAAATGGCTGTATTCGGTGTATAAGACGCACCGTTTCCACCCTCTTTTGGGGGGGGGAGTGCGTCTTATACTCCAAAAAATACGGTACTTTATTCATTAAACATGAAACTCAGTCAACTGAACATTCAAAAATGCATCACAAATACCATTGACTGGTGCTAATGGTTGATATGGGTTGCTGCCAGCGTCCTAGGTATCAACCAAGTATCTTCTTAAGATGTACGATGTTGTTGATAATAATGATAATGATAATGATAATGATAATGATAATGATAATGATAATGATAATGATAATGATAATGATAATGATAATGATAATGATAATGATAATGATAATGATAATGATAATGATAATGATAATGATAATGATAATATAGGTATACTTCAACTTACAATCCTTTGTTTAATGACCCTTCAAATGTACAATGGCACCGATTATAAAAGTGATTTATATCCAGTTCTCACTCTTTTGACCGTTGCAACATCGCCACAATTACGGGATGAAACTTTGGTTGCTTGTCTGGCAAGCAAAGTCAATGGGGGAAGCCAGATTCACTTATCGACCGCGTGATTCACTTAACAACCGTAGCGATGTCCTTAACAGCCATGGCCAAAAAAAAAAACCAAACCGTACAATGGGGCAGGATTCACTTAACAACTGCCTTGCTTAGCTGTGGAAATTTTGGGCTCAGTTGTGTCCATAAGCCGAGAGCAAAATATAGCTGATTATAATCCCCTTCCTGTGAATTTGCAGTGCTCCAAGACCTACTCGAGTCAGTTCCTGGACATCTTCCACGCTCACCACATGGCGGTGGACGCCGTCAGCTGGAACCCCTTCCACAATAAGGTCTTCATTTCCTGCAGCTCGGACTGGACCGTGAAGATCTGGGATCACACCATCAAGTAGGTGCCTCCAGCCACGCTTCCAGGTGGACCACACACCTTGGACCAACCACCAAACCGTGGTCATAGCTGGAGCTCCTGTGGGCCTCGGTCCTCCATAGAGGTGGGCCAGCCCCTAATTTCCTCCAGGAGTGGTGGGCGCTTGGGCACCCAAATCTAGCAAGCGAAAGGTTCAAGGGTGACACAGGTAGCCCTCAACTTACGACCAGTTGTTCAGTGACCATTCACAAAGTCACAAAGGCATTGAAAAAAGTGACTTAGAACCTTTTTTTCCACTTACGACCGTTGTGGCATCCTCACAATCACATGATGAAAATCCAGACACTTGGCAACTGGCGGGTACAGGTAGTCCTCAACTTACAACAGTTCACTTAGTAACCATTCAAAGTTACAACGGCACTGAAAAAAGTGACTTATGACCGTTTTTCACACTTACGACCGTTGCAGCCTCCCCAGGGTCCTGTGATTTACATTTGGATGCTTGACAACTGATTCACATTTACGACGGTCGCAGTGTCCCGGGGTCAGGTGATCCCCTTTTGCGACCTTCTGACAAGCAAACTCAATGGGGAAGCCAGATTCACTTAACAACCGTGTGACTGACTTAACAACTTCCGTGATTCACTTAAAAAAAAGTTCCAAGAAAAGTCGTAAAAAGGGGCACTTAACAAATGTTTCACTTTGCAACCTAAATTTTGGGCTCCATTGTGGTCGTAACTCGAGGACTACCTGCATTTATGACGGTCGCAACGTCCTGAGATCATGTGATCTCCATTTGTGACCTTCCCAAGCAAAATCAACAGAGGGAGCCAGATTTGCTGAAAAGCCACACGATTCGCTTAACGACTGGGGCAAAAATGGTCACAAAATGGATTGCAACTCCCTCATCAACTGTCTTGCTTAGCCACAGAAATGTTGGGCTCAATTGTAGTCATACATCAAGGTCTACCTGCGTTCATGGAAATCAAAGATGAAAAGTACCTTTTTGGACATCGATGGAGCTTCTCCGTCATCCAGGTCCTGCTTGTCCCAAAGGTGCTTTTTTTCCAAGAGGCAACTGGACTTTCTCGGTTTTTCTTTGAAGACCTTTCGCTTCTCATCCAAGAAGCTTCTTCAGCTCTGGCATAGTTAAATGTCAGTGGAGATTCTCTGTCATCCAGGTCATGGTTGTCCCAAAGATGCTTTTTCAAGAGGCAACTGGACTTGTTGCCTGTTGTTTTTTCTTTGAAGACGTTTCGCTTCTCATCCAAGAACCTTCTTCAGCTCTGAAGAACTGAAGAAGCTTCTTGGGTGAGAAGCAAATCGTCTTCAAAGAAAAACAAAGAAAGTCCAGTTGCCTCTTGAAAAAAAAGCACCTTTGGGACTACCTTCTTGGACCTTCCCCTTGGATGAAGAACTGTCCCAGTTGTGCATAAATTGGAGGTGGTGGTCAGAGGTTCTCAGATGACTTGGGAAACCAAAGCCCTCAAAGAATGTAACAGAATAACAGAGTTGGAAGGGACCTTATATGTCATCTCGTCCAACCAGGAGACCCTACACCAGTGATGGCGAACCTTTTCGGCACCAAGTGCCCAAACCGGAACGCGCGTGCATGCGCGCACCGGAAACCCGAAAACCAGTGCGCATGCACACGCCAGCCAGCTGGTCTTCGGGTTTCCGGCGTGCACATGCGCACCGGCCAGCTGGTCTTCACGTGTGCCAGAGCGCTGGAAACCCGAAGACCAGCTGGCAATGGAGCACATGCCCACATAGAGGGCTCTGTGTGCCACCTCTGGCACGTGTGCCATAGGTTCGCCATCATGGCCCTACACCATTTCTGACTGATGGAAGTCCAATCTCTTCTTGAAAGACTCCAGTGATGAAGCTCCTACAACTTCCGAAGGCAACTTCTGTTCCATCGGTTGATTGTTCTCCCTGTCAGAAAGTTCCTCCTTATTTCCAGGTTGAATTTCTGCTAGATCAGTTTCCATCCATTATTCCTTGTCTGGCCTTCAGGTGCTTTAGAAAATAGCTTGACTCCCTCTTCTTTGTGGCAGCCCCTCAGATATTGGAAGACTGCTGTCATGTCTCCCCTGGTTCTTCTCTTCACTAGACTAGCCATGCCCAGTTCCTGCAACCGTTCTTCATATGTTTTAGCCTCCAGTCCCCTAATCATCTTGGTTGCTCTTCTCTGCACTCTTTCTAGAGTCTCAACATCTTTTTTATAGTGTGGTGACCAAAACTGGATGCAGTACTTACTAGGGCTTTATAGAGTGGTATTAGTACCTCAAGTGATCTTGATTTCTGGGGACCTCTTTTCTTGTTCTCCTTTTAGGAAACTTCTCAGTGGCGCTTCTTGATGGCTTTAGCTTCTGGAAAACACCTGCTGAGTTGAACTTTCCTGCTTTTCTTTCTGGCTTTCGGCTTTCTCTCTACAACCAGCTTTCCCTGGGTGCCTGACCTAGTTTTCTGCCAGGGCCATATGTATTTGGACCTCCCCTGGTCCTACAAAAGCTGTCCCCTCCCTGGGCAGGAGAAAATCCTGCAGCTCCACCTGACCTGTTGGATCTTCTGTTTGCAGGACACCCATGTTTATCTACGACCTGAATTCTGCAGTTGGCGACGTGGCTTGGGCGCCTTATTCCTCCACTGTCTTTGCGGCTGTAACCACCGACGGGAAGGTAAGAGGTGGCCCTGGTCAGGGGTGGGTTCTGGATCCGTTTGCTGCCGGTTCACTCAGGGTCGCGCCCCCGCAGCAATCAAAAAATAGCTTCTGCACATGCGCAGAAGCAAAATCCAAGATGGCAGCACCCACAGAACACACCGAAAGAACCGGTTCCGTGACGTCATCACCTATTTACTAACAGTTCTAAAGAACCGGTTAGAATCGGTAGGAATCCACCTCTGGCCCTGGCGTGTGAAAAACCCCAGGATTCCAGCAGGTGAAGAAGGCGAGAGGGATCTTAGAGGTACAAGGGAGAGCCAGGATGACCCCCGAGTGCTCTAAGACCATCATATTCCCCAGGCTATGCACATCGTTTCAATATTTTCCATACCAAAGTCAAGTGCCGAAATATTAATATTGTTATGTTCTTTGATGGTGTTAAAGATTATCAGTTGTGGTCGGATGTAAGCTGTTCCAACTAAAGCTGCCTTCTGCAATTGACCGATGGGGATTTTGTCAATGCCGATGGTGTTCAAATGGGACTCTATTGTTACGGTTCGTCGTAGAGTCAGAGTTTAGACGGAATTTGACATTTTTATCCCCTTATCGAGTCCTTCCCAAGGACCTGGGATAGGCAGATGTGCATGTTTGATGGTGTTAAAGGTCTCCAGATGTTAGCTTTTCCAAGTAAAGCTGCCTTTTGCAATTGACTGTCAATGGTGAGGGTGTTCCAGTGGTGCTCCAGATGTTTTGGGACTGCACCCAAAGCGCCTATGACTATTGGTGCTCCCTTTGCTTTCTTTTGCCACAGTTGTTTTACTTCTATTTTCAGCCCTTTATATTTTGTGATCTTCTCCAGTTCTTTCTCTTCTCTTCTGCCACATCCACTATCCAGACTTTTTGGTCTTTCTTATCGACAATTGCTTATTGTTAACATTTTTTACTGAGTTATAAAGTAATATAAAATACATAGTACAAAGTAAATAGGAAAGGAGTGGGAAGGGGAAAGGGGAAGGAGAAGTGAGGAAAGATAAGAAAAAAAGAAAAAGAAGCATTGAGTTCCGGCTCTCTCTGTTACAATAAAATAAGGCATTAACATCAAATCACAACTTTTTGCTTTTTCCTAATAATATAAAGATCTGTCAGTCTAATCGGTTAACACCAAAGTCAGAGTTTCACTCTTCTCCACATCAAGCATGAAGTTCAGAGGCGGTTTCCATGTGGAAACAAAAGTACTTGTGTTCTTTTCTTTAATCAAAATGGTCAATTTTGCCATCTCAGCCAACTCCATCCACTTCTGCAACCATTCTTCCATGGTAGGAATCGAAGTGTCCTTCCATTTTTGTGCATACAATAGTCTTGCTGCTGTCAACATATATAGTAACAAAGTTCCAAATTTTTTCTCTAGCTCCATTTTCCATTAAACCCAAAAGGAAAAGTTCTCGTTTCATTTTTATCTCTATTTTCAAAAAAAAAAATGTATTAAGATATGAATCACACTCCAAATTTCTTTTTTTCTTATCGACAATTATTAAGTCCGGGGTGTTACGTGGCAGGCGCCTGCGTGTTTGAATTCTAAAGTCCCAGAGCAATTTAACTTCTTCATTTTCTACGACTGTCTCTATTTTATGATCCCACCAGTTCTTGCTTGCAGGCAAATGGCATTTCTTGCAGATCTTCCAATGCACGATTGTTGCTACTTTGTCACGCCGTTGCTTGTAGTCAGTCGGGGCGATCTTCTGTCAGCAGCTAACCAAGTGGTCCACTGTTTATTATTATTATGGTTTGTCTCACAGTCAGCCAGATGTTTAGAACCTTTTTATCTACCCATCCAGTCCTTCCCAAGGCAGATGTGAATGTTTGATGGTGTTCAAGGTCTTGTCTCAGGATGTACGCTTTTCCAAGTAAAGCCGCCTTTTTGCAATTGACCGATGGGGATTATGTCAATGCCGATGGTTTGTAAGCGTTACCACTTGCTTTGGAATTGCACCCGAAGCGCCTATCATTATTGGTACTACTTTTGCTTTCTTTTGTCACAGTTGTTCTATTTCTATTTGCAGTTCTTTGTATTTTATTTTCTTATCCAGCTCCTATTATTAGCATCAAATTTATTTGCCGTCCTTTTCGCTGTGCAAGGCAACTCTGTTGGCTATGAACAAAGGATGTTTTTTTCAGCCTCCAATTCGCGAAGAATCTGGTAGTGCTAATAAAGGAGAATATTTGTAGCTCAGGGTTGACACGAGGGGTCCTCGGTGCTCTCTGAGCTTGCTTGTTTTCTTGCAGACGTTTCATGACCCAACTAGGTAACATCATCAGTGCTAGAAGGGAGGAGGAGGAGAAAAAAATGCATTGGCGGCCAATTTGCTTCCTGGTCCATTTCAAGGTGCTGGTTGTCACCTTTAAAGCCCTACATGACTTGCCTCCAGAAGTTGTGGTTGCTCCAACACTGGAGGTTTTCAACAAGAGATTGGACAACTGTTTGTCTGGAATGATAAGGGGTTTCCTGCTTGAGCAGAGGGTTGGACTAGAAGACCTCCAATGTCCCTTCCAACTCTTTCATTCACAACAGAGGTTATCTTGTTATCCTATTATTCTCTGATTGTTGCCTAGGTAACAAGATGACCTACGAGGTCCCTTCCAACTCTGTTAATCTAAACCCAATCTAAACTCTTCTCTTTGTCCCCCCAAGGATATCCATTGATTCCATTATCTGCTTAAGTAGGGGGTTGGACTAGAAGACCTTCAAGGTCCCTTCCAACTTTGTTATTCTGTTAATCTGAATTTAAGGGAGTTCGGGCCTAGTCCTTTTGCAGTTGTGCAATGACTCCAGACTAACTTCTCACTTGTTCCCTTCTCCCTGCCAGACTGGGTGCTCCCCAACACCCATCCACGTAGCTTTCCTGACAAACCTATGGAGACAGTCAGCCACTGCCTTCTTCCCGGTCTAGCCTAGAAACCTCTTGGGATTTCCCAGTTTTTCTCATCCAAGTGTAAATCAGGTCTGATCTTGCTCGGCCTCTGAGTCCAGACAAGGTTGTCCGAAAGAGATAGAACACGTTCACAAAAGATTGGTGTCAGGGTTCCAAGTAATACACCCATAGCAAACAGAACTCCGAGGCAAGTAGATTCCTCAAAGAACAAGTTTATTGGACATATCATATTGCCACAGACTGGTGAAAACCGACTCTGAAGGTTCCCGCGGTTTTCACCTAATTAAAAGTAAAAGTTTTCCCCCCTTTACCATACAGTCACATGGTCCAATCAAGGTGCTGTCCGGTTGCTTGGTGACTTCACTCCTCCTCTCTTCAGCCACCTGTGGGAATGTCCTTGGTTCCCAGAAAAAACTATTTTGTTCTGGCTACAAAAAAAACCCAGCTACCTCTATTCCCCCTCCCTAACCCTCATCTCCACTGCGGCAACACTGAAGCCCCAAAGATGGCCTCAGTCAGGCCAGCTTCAGAGTTGACAATTGGACTCTCAGGGACCACTCGGATGGACGGCTATCTGCAACGGGCCTCAAGCAGCAATCTGGAAACTGTGAAACCCCCAAATATCCTTTATCTCACCTCAGTGGATCTTGCTAGCGTAAACTCTGCCCTTCCTCCCTCCTTATCTAATTTGTCTGGAGCTTTGCTCAGCAGTCCTGTCAAGCAGAAGCTGTTCTGCCTGCTTTTCATTCTGGAAAGGGTAAGATTGATTTTAAGCAACGTAGGAAAATATCCCTGGATGCCCCATCTTTTTCCGCCAGTGGTGAATTGGCAATAAATCTTCCTGCAGAAACTTCAGGCCCGAATAAATCTTCATACGGGAACTGTGGACCAGAGGGCTCAATCAACACAACCTCCACAAAGCTGAAAATACAGAGCTGTGGTTCTCTCTTCTCTCCTTCATGGAGGTCTAGAGAAATTTCACACGCATGTCTGTAATGGTTTAACAGATTAACAGAGTTGGAAGGGACCTTGTAGGTCATCTAGTCCAATCCCCACCCAAGCAGGAGACCCTACATCGTTTCAGAAAGAAAGAGAGAGAGGGGGGAAGGAAGGAGGAAGGAAGGAAGGAAGGAAGGAAGGAAGGAAGAGTTCAACTACAAAGTGAGCATTTGTTAATCTAATTTCTTGAAGCTAGGTTTAATGTTTTTTGCATCTGAGCCTGTCTGTCTGTCAAAGAAAGAAGAGAACAGAATAACAGAGTTGGAAGGGACCTTGTAGGCCATCTAGTCCAACCCCCTGCCCAAGCATAGCCAAGCGTGTGCCATAGGTTCGCCATCATGGCCATACCCCATTTCTGACAGATGGAAGTCCAGTCTCTTCTTGAAAGCCTCCAGTGATGAAGCTCCCACAACTTCTGAAGGCAACTTCTGTTCCACTGGTTGATTGTTCTCACTGTCAGAAAATTCCTCCTTATTTCCAGGTTGAATCTCTCCTTGATCAGTTTCCATCCATTATTCCTTGTCTGGCCTTCTGGTGCCTTGGAAAATAGCTTGAGCCCCTCCTCTCTGTGGCAGCCCCTCAAATATTGGAAGACTGCTATCATGTCTCCCCTGGTTCTTCTCTTCACTAGACTAGCCATGCCCAGTTCCTGCAACCGTTCATCGTATATTTTAGTCTCCAGTCCCCTAATCAAATGGTACATGGGAATGAGCCTTGGAAGACTGGATGAAGAAATGCTGCCTAGGGCAGATGTCCCCAACCTTTCCAGCTTGGTGGCCCAGCCTGGCGCGAGGGGTGTGGGGGGGGCGTGTGAGTGGCAGGCACCCACGCGCATACACAGCTCCATTTGTGCGAGCGCTGCACACAGGCGCCCTCCCCACACGTGAGCAGAGCTTCACGCACAAGCGGACAGTGCTTGTACTCGCATGTGAAGCTCCACCGGCACGAGCGGCAGGCATTTGTGCTCACGAGCGAAGGAGGGTGGTTGAGTGGAGGGCGCTTGCGCTCGCACGAAGGGAGGTTTGCACACGAGTGTGCACTTGCCTGCTACTCGCGCGAGGGGAATTTCTTTTTTTTTCTTTTTTTTAAAAATAATTTTTATTGTAAATTTCCAATTAAAAAACAAACACATAAGTAAACAAACAGTACAACATATAAAAACAAACATACATATCACTTAAAAATATAATTCCATTAATACAGCTTTATGCCATCATAATTTCTTTCTTATTTCCATATTTCCCTAGGTTTGGCTATTGTGATATACCTAAACAGCTACTGTCTTTTCCTGTTTGATACATATATATACACTTTTGCCTATTATCCCATAGTTTTTTACTTTTATTTACATTATATACATTAACAACCTTTTAAATTTACAATTACATCTATCACATTTCCTCTGTCTTATTCCCCTCGCTCTCTCTTAATTCCATAGTTAATTTGCTCATTTCAGCACATTCTAGCACCTTTTTTACAATCATAGCGCTTGAGGGGATCTTGTCTTTTTTCCAGTTCTGTGCAAATGTGATTCTTGCTGCCATTATTATCTGTTGTGTAATATAATAAATTTCCTTTTTCACATTTCCTTTCATTATTCCCAAAAGAAATAAGGGGAATAAGAAGGGGAATTTCATATGCGTGCACTTGCCCCTTTCTCCCGCGGCCTGGTTTCGAACACATTCAAGAGAGAAGCAACCTGGAATTGAGGAGAAACTTCCTAACAGTGAGGACAATTAACCACCGGAACTGCTTGCCACCAGAAATCGTGGTTGCTCCATGACGGGAGGTTTTTAAGAAGAGACTTGTCTGAAATGGGACAGATAGGGTCTCCTGCTTGAGCAGGGGGCTGGACTAGAAGACCTCCAAGGTCCCTCCCAGCTCTATTCTGATTAATTGATTAATCAAGGAGAGAAGCAACAGAGAACTAAGGAGAAACGTTCTGACGGTTAGAAGAATCAATCAGTGGAACGGCTTCCCTCCAGAAGTTATGGGTGCTCCATCATTGGAGGTTTTCAAGAAGAGACCAGACAACCTTTTGTCTGGAATGGTACAGGGTCTCCTGCCTGAGCAGGGGGTTAGACTAGAAGACCTCCAAGTTCCCTTCCAACTCTGCTATTCTGAGGCGGCTAATTTAAGCCGAAGGCTGGAGTGGGCCGGGGTTATTGAGTCATTTGTTCCTACGCACCCGGACTTAACACTTAAAAATCAATTAAATGCCTTGACTAACCGTCAAGGCATTTAATTTCTGCATTCCTCGCATGTTGTCATCTGGCAGGTTGCCCGTGGGAAGTCTCTGACACACTCCTTATTCTCTGGTTGTGTAGTAGAGTTGTGACACGATAGACAAGCGCGTCTATTTTTGCCCTTCCGGTTTTTGAAACTCCCTGCAAATAAGGGGAGTAGTGTGAGCGAAATTAAGGTTTCCAGATTCGATCACTTTTCCTCTTGCAAGTGTGAGACACACAGGCAGCAAATCCAGCTGCCCAGAGGGAGGGGGGGGGAGAAAGCCCTCACTCACTTTTTTGAATTCTGTAGGAAACTGTAGATTGTGTCTCGAGGCGAGAGTCTGACCTTCCAGAGTCTGTCCTCAGAATAAAAAAATAACCGAATTGCAAGGGACCTTAGAGGTCTTCCAATCCAACCCCTGCTCAATCAAGCAGGGGGGGCCCATACCATTCCAGACAAATGGCTGTCCAGTCTCTTCTTGAAAACTTCCAGTGATGGAGCATTCACAACTTCCGAAGGCAAGCTGTTGCACTGATCAATTAAGAGAGTAACAGAATGCCAGAGTTGGAAGGGACCTTGGAGGTCTTCTAGTCCAACCTCCTGCTCAGGCAGGAAACCCTATATACCATTTTTGACAAATGGTTATCCAGTCCCTTCTTTAAAACCTCCAGTGATGAAGCACTCACAGCTTCTGGAGGCCAGCTGTTCACTTGGTTAATTGTCCTCACTCTTAGGAAGTTTCTCCTTAAGTTCTGGTTGTTTCTCTCTCTGTTCACTTTCCATCCACTGCTTCTTGTCCCGCCTTCTGGTGCTTTGGAAAATAACATTTCTCTTTGCAATAGTGGCGCAAATATTTGTAACTCAGGTGTAGGATGAGGGTAAAGTTTCATTCTCCCAGCTTGTGGGTTGGTTTCCGAACATTTCTGTTATTTGGATGAAGTATGTTCAGATCCATTTGCTTGCCATCGGTCAATCTCCAAGGCCCTCTAAAGCAGGGGTGTCAACTCAAGGCCTGCGGGCCACATCCGGCCCGCGGGATGCTTAGATCTGGCCCACGGGGCCGCCCTGGGCACAGCATGCAGCCCCCCCCCGAGCTCCGATTTTGCTGGCAGAGGGCTATCAAAACAACTAAAACAAAACAAAAGGAGAAATGTTTCCCCTTTTGCATCTGAGCATGGAAGAAGGGACAAGAAAGGAGAAAGGGAAAGAGGAAAGACAAAGAAAAAGAAGGAAAGATGGGAAGAGGATAGGAGCCGCGGTGGCGCAGTGGTTAGAGTGCAGTACTGCAGGCTACTTCTGCTGATCACCGGCTGCCAGCAGTTTGGCAGATCGAATCTCACCAGGCTCAAGGTTGACTCAGCCTTCCCTCCTTCCGAGGTGGGTAAAATGAGGACCCAGATTGTTGGGGGCAAGAGGCTGACTCTGTAAACCGCTTAGAGAGGGCTGTAAAGCACTATGAAGCGGTATATAAGTCTAAGTGCTATTGCTATTGCTAAGAGAGAAAGGAAGGAAAAAGAAGGAAAGAGGGGAAGGAAGAAGAAGGAAAGGAAAGTGAAGAGGGAAGGAAAAAGAAGGAAGGAAGGAAGGAAGGAAGGAAGGAAGGAAGGAAGGAAGGAAGGAAGGAAGGAAGGAAGGAAGGAAGGAAGGAAGGAAGGAGGGAAGATG
>QLTV01003266.1:1028210-1038698 GCA_003457575.1 Thermophis baileyi
AGATAGAGATGGATGGATGGATGGATGGATGGATGGATGGATGGATGGATGGATGGATGGATGGATGGATGGATGGATGGATGATAGACAGACAGAACTTAGCAATCGCCCTTAGACTTATATACCGCTTCACAGTGCTTTACAGCCCCCTCTAAGCAGTTTACAGAGTCAGCCTCTTGCCCCCAACAATCTGGGTCCTCGTTTTACCGACCTCTGAAGGACAGAAGGCTGAGTCAATCTTGAGCCAGTCAGGATCGAACTGCTGGCAGTGGGAAGAGTCAGCCTACAATACTGTGCCACCGTGCCACCACCAAGGTAGCACTCTCTCTCTCTCTCTCTCTCTCTCTCTCTCTCTCTCTCTCCCTCCCTCCCCCCCCCTCCCTCCCTCCCTCTTTCTTTCTCTTGCTCCCCGCTCTTGCTCAAAGCCAACCCCTCCACCCTCCAGCAACTCCATCAGCAGCTGAGCAAACTCTGGCTCTGTTTTCAACCGGGGTCTTTGCTGAAGAGCTCTGGATACATATTTCATAGGCTGGACTCTCTCGGCTGCGTCTCTCAGTCCCACGACCGAATGACTTCAAAATGTCACTTGTGCCGTTTTCCATGCCGGCCAGCAAGCATGCCTTGAATTCTGGCTGCAACGGAAAGCATGGGGTGACAGAGCTAAGAAAAACTAGAGGTGTCACTATCTAGAGATGATGGATCTAGAGATGTGTTGCACATCTAGAGATGTGTTGCACCTTCCAGGAAATGCAATCTTGATTTCCTGCAGTGAGGCATCCTTGGCTGATGGATGTTAAGACCAAAGGTCCACACGAGGATGATGATGATGATGATGTTATCCATTCAGTCGTGTCTGACTTGGCGATTCTTGGCAAAGCCTTAGTAAGGCCAGACTTGGAATACGGCATCCAGTTTTGGTTGCCATGATGTAAAAAAGATGTTGAGACTCTGGAAAGAGTGCAGAGAAGAGCAACCAAGAGGATTCGGGGGCTGGGGGATAAAACATACAAAGAAAGGTTGTAGGACTTGGGCATGGCTAGTCTAGTGAAGAGAAGGACTAGGGGAGACATGGTAGCAGTATTCCAATATTTGAGGGGCTGCCACAGAGAGGAAGGGGTCAAGCTATTCTCCAAAGCACCTGAAGGCAGGACAAGAAGCAACGGATGGAAACTGATCAAGGAGAGAAACAACCTAGAAATAAGGAGAAATTTTCTGACAGTGAGAGCAATCAACCCATGGAACAGAAGTTGCCTTCAGAAGTTGTACCAGTTCCATGGTAGCAGGAGCCGAGGTGGCACAGTGGTTAGAGTGCAGGACTGCAGGCTACTTCTGCTGAGTGCCGGCTGCAGTTTGGCGGTTCGATTCTCACCGGCTCGAGGTTGACTCAGCCTTCCATCCTTCCTTCTGAGGTGGGTAAAATGAGGACCCAGATTGTTGGGGGCAAGAGGCTGACTCCGTAAACCGCTTAGAGAGGGGCTGTCAAGCACCGTGAAGCGGTATATAAGTCTAAGTGCTAGTGCTATCAGGGCTGCCACAAAGAAGAGGGGTGTTCTCCAAAGCACCTGAAGGTAGAAGAAGAAACAATGGATGGAAACGAATCAAGGAGAGAAGCAACCTGGAATTAAGGAGAAATTTCCTGAGAAAAATCAAAAAATGGACCAGCTTGCTATCAGAATTTGTGGGTCCTCCATCACTGGAGGCTTTTAAGAAGAGGCTGGACAATCATTTGACAGGATGGTACAGGGTCCCTTGCTCATGCAGGGGGTTGGACTAGAACCGTGATGGCGAACCTATGGCACGTGTGCCACAGGTGACACGCGGAGCCATATCTGAGGGCATGCGAGGCATTGCCCTATGTCAGCTCCAGTGCGCATGCACGCGCTGGCCAGCTGATTTTCGGCCTTGGGGAAGGCCGTTTTCGCCCTCCCCAGGCTTCAGGAGGCTTCCCTGAAGCCTGAGGAGGGTGAAAAACGGCCCAACTGGCGTACTGGAAGTTCAGAAACGGACTTCTGGTTTGCCTGTTGGGCCGTTTTTTGCCCTCCGGAGGCTTCAGGAGGCTTCCCTGAAGCCTGGGGAGGACGAAAAACAGCCCAACAGGCGTACTGGAAGTTCGGAAACGGACTTCCGGTTTGCCTGTTGGGCCGTTTTTCGCACTCCGGAGGCTTCAGGAAAGCTTCCTGAAGCCTCCGGAGGGTGAAAAACGGCCCAACGAGGGGGGCGCATGCCCGGGGATGCGCGCATGCACAGTGCGGCGCACGTGGGGGGGGATTGTGTGCTGGCACGCACGCGCGCTCCCATTTTTGGCACGCAAGAAGAAAAAGGTTCGCCATCACTGGACTAGAAGTCCTCCAAGGCCCCTTCCAACTCTGTTATTCTATGTTAAACCTCTTTGCGTTTTTCTCTGCTCTGGCTGGTGTCAGCGTTGATGGTGTCTAGCCATTGTGTTCTTTGGCAGCCTGGTTTCCTTTTACCACAAACTCTTCCCAACAGAATTGCTTTCTCCAGAGAATCTCCCCTCCCCTCCCCCTCCCCGCCCAGCATTACACGGCCACAATAAGTGAGATGCAGTTTTATGAATTTGTCGTCGTCTTCAGCCTTCTCTAGCACCACATCTCAAACGAGTCGATTTTCTTCCTGTCTTGCTTTTTTAAGGTCCAACTTTCACCATCAGAGGTAGCTATGGGGAACACGGTAGAGCGGGCTAACCTACATTTGGCTGCTGTGATGTCCTTGTTAAAGGTCCACATAGACCGGATCAAACTTTCTCTCTTTTCCTCCTTGCCCTGGGGCCAGGATTCGAGGCCCAGTTATCCCCCAATAAATGGGGAGATTACTTGAATTGGCGCCTTTGTTTGCAAGCCAAGGAAGGAATTCCTAGCTGGGCAGGGAAAAAGCTTTGGATTTAGCAAGTGAAGGTTGATGAGCTGCCAGCTCCTGGCTCAGCTGTTGTCCCCAAAGGGAAGCCATGGAAACATCTCCCATTTTTCATCACGTCACCTCCAGAACGATCGGAGGCATTTGTAACGGTTCAACGCAATTTCCAGAGGGATCTAAGTCAGAATCACAATCTACCAGAAAGCCGGCGGCCTGGAACTAATTCCTGATGTAACACAGTTGTCAAGCAAGGAGGAAGGGAGAATTCCGATCAAATTTATTAAATTCAGGTAGTCCGTGACTTACAACGGTTCCTTTAGGGACCGTTCGAAGTTGTGACGGCACTGAAAAAAAGTGACTTGTGACAATTTTCACACTTACGACCATTGCAGCATCCCCAAGGTCACGTGATTTACATTCGGGCACTCGGCAACTGACTCACATTTATGATGGTTGCAGTGTCCCCGGGGTCACATGATCCCCTTTTGCAACCTTCTGACAAGCAAAGTCAATGGGGAAGCCAGATTCACTTAACAACCGTGTTACTAACTTGACAACTGCGGCAGTTCGCTTAACAAACATGAAAAGAAAAGTCATAAAACGGGGCAAAACTCACTTAACAAATGTCTCGCTTAGCAACCTAAGCTTTGGGCTCAATTGTCGTAAGTCGAGGACCACCTGTAAAGACTCTAAGAGAGAGAGAGAGCTTTGCAAGATGTTGTTTTGGGACCAAGCATATCAGCTGGCCTAATACCGGTAGCCCTCAACTTACGACCACAACGGAGCCCAAAATTTCCATTACTAAATGAGGCATTTCCTGCATCGGATGAGGAGAGCACCTCTTTCTCCTTCTGTCCTGGCCACTTTTTAGAGGCACCATGGAGAGCGTTTTAACAAACCGTTTGGTGTGGTGGCTGCAGTGCCTCAGATAGAAAGTCCCTACAGAGAGTGGTGAGGACAGCGGAGAAGATTATAGGAAGCTCACTTCCCGTTATTCAGGATAACGCTTTTAAGCGCTATGTGCCTAGAGCTCAAAGCATTGTTAGAGATCCCCACACACCCACTTCACGGTCTGTTTTTGTTGCTCCCCTCTGGGAGGAGGTTTTGAAGTATTTCTAGCAGGACTACCCAATTCTGTAACAGCTTTATTCCCTAGGCCATCCGTCTGGTAAACTCGCAAGATTCGTTTCTCTCGCCATGTACATGTATACATCCGACTGTGTTGTTTCTCTGGATCATATAATATATGTGGGTATATGCATAATTTTGTATTTATTTTGTCATGTTCATGTAGTATGTTGGAGATGGTGACCCTTTGAGAGCTGTATGCAACGAAATTTCATTTTAATGTTTGCCGATTAGTGTACATTCAAAGTGACAATAAAGTTATTCTAAGTTCTAAATGAAATTGTCAGAAAATAATAAAGTTATTATTCTATTCCATTCCATTCCATTCCATTCCATTCCATTCCATTCCATTCCATTCCATTCCATTCCATTCCATTCCATTCTTTATTCTATTCTATTCTATTCTATTCTATTCTATTCTATTCTATTCTATTCTATTCTATTCTATTCTATTCTATTCTATTCGATTCTATTCTATTCTATTCTTACTCCTATATATTAAATATAGATAGGAGAGCGAGCTTTCATTCTATCTGCTAGGAAAGCTTTTGCATCCATTCCTGGAGTTTAATACACCTCTGTTGAAAAATGCTATCAAAAGTGAACTTAGCTACACTGGAGTTCCTTTAGCAAATTCCTCCCCGCCCCTTCCTTCCTCAGGAAGGGTTAGGGTTAGGGTTAGGAACTGGGTTTGGCCAGTCTAGAGAAAAACAGGACTGGGGGGGGGGACATGATAGCAGTATTGCAGTATTTGAGGGGCTGCCACAAAGAAGAGGGGGTCAACCTACATTCTCCAAAGCACCACAAAGCAAGATAAGAAGCAACGGATGGAAACTAATCAAGGAGAGAAGCAACCTAGAACTAAGGAGAAACTTCCTGACAGTGAGGACAATTAAACAGTGGAACAGCTTGCCTCCAGAAGTTGTAGGTGCTCTATCAAGAGAGGTTTTTAAGAAAAGGTTGGAGAGCCATTTGTCTGAAATGCTATAGGATCTCCTGCTTGAGCAGGAGGTTGGACTGGAGGACCTCCAAAGTCCCTTCCTGCTCCATTCTGATTGATTGAAATTATTAACGGCGCATCTCCCGGTGTCTCTTTAATGGAGACGTGTAGTGTTTTACACAGAGAACCCCTTCTCCCTCCTCTCTCCTGTGTCTTGAGCCCTCTCTTACCTGCTGCCTTCTTCTTTTTTCCCCACCAGACTTACATCTTTGACTTAAGCATCAACAAATACGAGCCTATTTGCCACCAGCCAGTGGTAGCCAAGAAGCGGAACAAAATCACCCACGTCCAGTTCAACGCCATCTACCCCATCATCATCGTCGGGGATGACCGTGGCCACGTCACCTGCCTGAAACTCTCCCCCAACCTCCGGAAGATGCCCAAGGTAAGTGACTTTGTAAAGGGGGTCACACCTGCTCAGGTACTCTCCACCCGGGGGAGTTTCCTGATTGCCCTAGTTGAGGTTGGCCATTCGTGGGAGGTGGAAAATGGCACACAGTGCACTTTTGATGCTTGTCTGCACGGCTGCTTATAGTGGTACTCAGCTGCTTTGAAACTCATCGAATTTGGTACTCAAGGCATTTTGATGAAAACATATTGTCCCGATACTTATCGTTTGTTTGGTACTCGATGCGCAAGCTAGAACTCGTCGGTGTCGGTGGTTGTCTTGTGACTCGCTACACTTTCCAGCCGAAACACAGAGTGATGTGTTAGTCATGTGGTAGCTCTTGGCCTCTGCACATCCTTTTGCGTTCTTATCTTAGCTTCTGTGGTCATTTTGTGTATTCTTGTGCTTTCCCCCCCCCTCATTAGTATAAGTAAAGTGATGCTTTTATTTTATTTAATCTAAGTATTTATTAAAGATGATTAGGGGACTGAAGTCTAAAACATAAGGGTTTCCTGCTTGAGCAGGAGGTTGGACTAGAAGACCTCCAAGGTCCCTTCCAGCTCTGTTATTCTGTTATAGCTCAAGTAAAGTAATGATGTACAACTGTATCTTTTTACATATTTCCTTAAAAATGTGCATTGTCTTTGGTTTGGGAACACGCTAAATTTATTTTCATTATTCCTTATGCGAAAAATTTGTTTGGTACTCGTCATTTTTGGTACTCATCACACCTCCCGGAACCAATGAACAACTAGTATCAAGGTACTACCATATTTGCATTTTAGCAATAGCAATAGCACTTAGACTTATATACCGCCTTACAGTGCTTTACAGCCCTCTCTAAGCGGTTCACAGAGTCAGCATATTGCCCCCAACAATCTGGGTCCTCATTTTACCCACCTCGGAAGGATGGAAGGCTGAGTCAACCTTGAGCTGGTGAGATTTGAACTGCTGAACTGCAGCTAGCAGTCAGCTGAAATAGCCTGCAGTGCTGCACTCTAACCACTGCGCCACCTTCTGACCAGCCAAGTCAATGGGGAAGCCAGATTCACTTAACGACTGTGTGACTAACTTAACGACTGCAGTGATTCCCTTAAGAGCTTCTGTATTGGAGACAAATTCCTTGTGTGTCCAATCACACTTGGCCAAATAGCAATAGCACTTAGACTTATATACCGCTTCACAGTGCTTTTACGGCCCTCTCTAAGCGGTATAAAATAAAGTATTCAATTCAATTCAACGCAACAACTGGGGCGAGAAAGGTCGTAAAAATGGGGCAAAACTCACTTAACAACCGTCTCGCTGAGCAACGGAAATGGTTGTACGTCGAGGACTACCTGTACTCCAAGCACCGTCATGCAAAACAAACAGCACGCATGATTTTTCCTTCCAGAGATTGAAAAGCAGTTTGCAATAAATAATGCATTTTAACATAAGGGAGCCCTTGAGCCTGTAAACAACTAGCTGGAAACGTTGGCTGTTCTAGCTTAGCGTGATTCTTGGAACGAGATCATGTTTTGCATTTCTGGAGATGCACGGCGCTCAGGGTTTCAGTGATGTTGCAAAACCACATTTGAAGGCCATAAAGAAAAGGTTGTGTTATGCCAAGGATGTTGATGTGCGACTGTGCTTTATTCTGAGTCATCCGGACAATCAAATCTCGCCCTTCCAATTTCTCTCCATGCTGGCCTGATAAAATGCCCCAAATAATGACATTCTATGACAGGATGGTGGATTTGGAGCAGAGGGGCAGGAACCCTTGTTTAATACAAGAGGAACAGATTAACAGAGTTGGAAGGGATCTTGTAGGTCATCTAGTCCAACCCCCACCCACGCAGGAGACCCTACCCCATTTCTGACAGATGGCAGTCCAATCTCTTCTTGAAAGCCTCCAGTGATGAAGCTCCCACAACGTCCAAAAGCAAGCTTGGAAGTGGGGCTGTTCAGAATAACAGGATGGGAAGGGACACTGGAGGTCTTCTAGTCCAATCCCTATATAATAAACCCTAGTCCAAACCTTATACCCGTGATGGCGAACCTATGGCACGCATGCCACAGGTGGCACGCGGAGCCATATCTGCCGGCACGGGAGCCATTGCCGTAGATCAGCTCCAGCATGCATGCCCCCTCCCAGGAGTCTCCACGCGGCCCGTTTTGAGGTAAGTAAAGTGTCAGTGTTCCAATACACACCCCCAACAAAACAAGACTCCGAGGCTAGAAGTTACTCAAAGTTCCAATTTATTAGAGATGCCAGGTTGGCAACATCTGGGAAAACCCGAATCTGAGAGCTTCCGGGTTTTCTCCACCCAAACGAAAGTTCAAGTCCCTGCCCAGCACCCACAGGTCCATCACACGATCCAATCAGGCACCATCCAGAACTGAAGATGCCTCCCCGTCACTTCCTCGCACAGCGGCCTTGACTTTCTGGAAAGCATGTTATTTAGACTATTACATATCACCTACTCCATATCATCCCCCCTCCCATTTTCCCACAGTAGAAAATGTGGCAGGCCTGAATACAAAAAGGTAAAAGATGGCTTCCAGGCCTGACATAAAGGGCTCGTGCGGAGGCTCTGGGAGGGCGTTTCTGGCCTCCGGAGGGCCCCTGGGGGGGGTGGGGAAGGCCGTTTTCGCCCTCCCCAGGCTCCTAGAAAGCCTCTGGAGCTTGGGGAGGGCGAAAAACGGGCCTACCAGGCCCACCATGCCATCGCGTGCCAAAAGAGGGGGGAGCGTGGGGGGGGGGTCACACGCGCATGCGCGTGAGGGCGGGGCGCATTGAATTATGGGTGTGGGCACGCGCATGACACCCCCCCCTGCGCTCCCCCCACTTTTGGTACGCGACGGCAAAAAGGTTCGCCATCACTGCCCTATACCATTCTGGAAAAATGGTGTCCAGTCTCTTCTTGAAAACCTCCAGTGATGGAGCACCCACAACTTCTGGTGGCAAGCTGTTCCACTGGTTAATCGTTCTCACCGTTAGGAAGCGTCTCCTAACTTGGATCTCTCTTTGATAAGTTTCCATCCGTTGCTTCTTGTCCTGCTTTTTGATGCTTTGGAGAATAGGTTGACCTCCTCTTCTCTGGGGCAGCCCCAGTATTTGAGGGGCTGCCACAAAGCAGAGGGGGTCAACCTATTCCAGTGATGGCGAACCTTTTTCGGCTCAGGTGCCAAAAGGGTGCGCGCGTGCGCTATCGCGCGCGTGCGCGTGTCCACACCCATAATGCAATGCCCTCCCCCCCACGCATGTGCACAGTGCATGTACGCGTGACCCCCCACGCTCCATTTTGGGCCTAGTAGGCCTCCCTAGTAGGCCTCTCGTGGCCCATTTTTTGTCTGAGGAGGCTTCAGGGAGGCCTGCTAGTCCCAAAATGGGGCGGGGAGGGGCATGCTTCTCTCCCCCCCCAGCAACCCATTTTTGGTCCCAGGAGGCTTCCGGAAGGCCTTTTTTTCTTTCTCTTTTTTTTCTTCTTCCTCTTTTTTGGACTACTATTACTAAAAATTTGGATTGGGCGTGCGCGCGATAGCGCGCATGTGCGTGCCCACACCCATAATGCCCCCCCCCTGCTGCTGCCCCCCCCCACGCATGCGCACAGGCCTCACTGAAGCCTCCGGACTTCCGGTAGGCCCATTGGGCTGTTTTTCGCTCTCCCCAGGCTTCAGGAGGCTTTCCTGAGAGTGAAAATGGCCGAAAAGAAGGCCAAAAATCAGCTGGCCAGCGCGCGCATGCGCGCTGGAGCTGACATAGGGCAACGCCCTCAGATATGGCTCCGCGTGACACCTGTGGCACGCGTGCCATAGGTTTGCCATCACTGACCTATTCTCCAAAGCACCAGAAGGTAAGAATAGAAACAATGGATGGAAACTCATCAAGGAGAGAAGCAACCTGGAATTAAGGAGAAATTTCCTGACAGTGAGAACAATTAACCAGTGGAAGAGTTTGCCTTCAGAAGTTATGAGTGCTCCATCACTGGAGGCTTTGAAGAAGGGACTGGACAGCCATTTGTCTGAAATGGTATAGGGTTTCCTGCTTGAGCAGGGGGTTGGACTAGAAGACCTCCAAGGTCCCTTCTAACTGTGATTCTGTGTTTGCTCTGGAAATTGGGGTTTTCTGCAAAGGAAGCCCTCCTGGTGATTTTTGGTCTTGTATAAAGGCTGGCGCACGGATGTTGTCTGCGTGATCCTTTAATGACTGGGAGGAAACATGCAATTATCCATGACACAGGCTTCTCTGTGAATGAATGAATGGCTCTGCCTTCCCACATGTTGTGGCCTTTTGCTTAGGCGGAGTTTAGCAGCACTTAAAGTCTACCAAACGGCAAAGTAACGGCACCCGGTCTGTGCTTAAGAACTTTCCTTCAGAGATAAAGTCTTTTTTTTTTTTCATTTCAGTTTAACGGTGGCATTCCATTTTTGTCAAGAATTGCTCATTTGTTTTTCCATTCTTAATTCTGCTGTTCTTCCGTCTTGTCTATCATTTTGGTTTTGCCATAGACATTTTAATTGGCTGTAGGATTTGTTGGAATCCTATAAATGGTCACTGAGTAGTTTTGGACTTGGAAGTAGACAAAACGGATGGATGGAAAAAGAAAATGTGATCATATTCAGCTGTACATCTTGATCCCAGGCTGGAGATGCTGTCAAAATCTTGTCCTGATGCCCGCAGGCTGTGGGGATTGGATCAAAACCAGCAGCCTTAACCTAAACCCTAGCAAGAACAAGGCATTGTATATACATTGAGGTTCCTCAATATCTTCTTTTTTGTGTGTCTGGATGGTGCTGCACTGTCTTGGAAAGAACAGACCCAAGCCTTGGAGGTCCTCCTGGACTCCATCCATCCATCCATCTATCCACCCACACACCCACCCAAAATGGGGTGCGGGGGGGGGGCGTCTAGGCTCCGTTTCGCTGGCAGAGAGCTAGCAAAACAAAGTAAAATCAAAATAATACAAAACAAAACAAAAGGGAAAATGTTTCCCCGTTTGCATTTGAACATGCAAGAAGGGACAGGAAAGGAGAAAGGTAAAGAGGAAAGACAAAGAAAAAGAAGGGAAGATGGGAAGAGAGCAAGGAAGGAAAAATAGGGTAAGGAAGAAGAAGG
>QLTV01003266.1:1070727-1080794 GCA_003457575.1 Thermophis baileyi
CTACTTCAGCTGCAACCCCAACAATACACGAGCACACACTAGATACAAACTTAATGTAAAGCGCTCCAAACTCGACTGCAGAAAATATGACTTCAGCAACAGAGTGATCAATGCCTGGAATTCACTACCTGACTGTGGTTTCTTCCCCAAACCCAAAAAACTTTAACCTTAGACTGTCTACTGTCGACCTCACCCCATTCCTAAGAGGTCTGTAAGGGGCGTGCATAAGCGCACCAGCGTGCCTACCGTCCCTGTCCTACTGTCCTATTGTCTTCATCTATCTGTATTCACTTTATGTTTATGATTATACCTATACCTGCTATCTTGTACATGTTTGACAAATAAATAAATGAATAAATAAATAAATAAATAAATAAATAAATAAACCACGATCATGGTCGTCAGCAAACAAGCCGTTAATTGACCTCCGGTTACTTCGGAAGGAATACCACTAGAAAAAGCGGAAAGGATCACGTACCTCGGTTTTAATTTACGGTACATGAAAGCTGGGACATGATCAGTGAAGTAAAGACAAGGACAGAGAAAGCTCGAATTTCAAAATGAAAAAGGTCTTCTGCAGTCAGGACATAAGCCTAAGCCTGAAAATGAGGCTTGTCAGACGTTACATCTTTTCTATCCTGCTCTACGGAGTGGGGAGTTGGTCTCGGACGGAAAGCCACTTGAAGAGACTAGAAGCATTTGAAATGTGGATTTACAGGCGGCTGTTACGTCTAAGCTGGGTTGACAAAATCAGAAAGGAGGAGGGGATAAGCCGCCTGGGAAAGCCAAGGGAAATCATCAAAACCATTAAAAAAGCGAAAGTTAGAATATTTCGGACATGGGATGCGACATCCGGAAAAATACGGCATCCTTCACTTAATCCTCCAGGGAAAGACGGAAGGCAAACGAGGTCCAGGCAGAAGAAGAACATCGTGGCTTCAAAATCTAAGGGACTGACTGGTGTGGACAAAACTCAGCAGCACTTTTTTGTGTGGCTGTTGATAAAAATAGAATCGCCAACATGATCGCCAACGTCCGATGACGGATATGGAAGAAGAAGAAGAAGTTGCCATCACTGGCTTAACTCCATCTAAGCTTTGAGGGGAATCATCCAAAGTCCTGGGGGGATGCAACAGAGACCCCCCCCATTAAAGGATACCCAGATAGCTTTCCCCCTGCCCCATAGCTCCTCCCCCTCAGCCCCCTCCCCTTCCCCAAAAGGGGCCTTGGCACAGGTGTGTCTTGTGGAGCTGAGCCCCAAAGCAAGATGGAAAAGCAGAAAGCAGAGCCGGTCCCTCACTCTTGAAGAGACCCTCCCCTGCCCCAAGAGAGCTGGATGGGGGTCGCAACAGCCTTTACACACACATACACCCAGTGTGCGTGCCAGACCTTGACTTACGACCACAACCGAGCCCCAAATTTATGTTGCTAAGCAAGACAGTTCTTAAGACAGTTTTGCCCCCTTTTACGACCCTGCTGGCCACGTTTGTTAAGCGAATCACTGCCGTCGTTAAGTTAGTGACACGGTCGTTAAGTGAACCTGGCTTCTCCATGGGCTTGGCTTGGCAGAAGGTCGCAAAAGGGGATCAGGTGACTCCGGGACGCTGCAACCGTCATAAATACGAGTCAGTTGCCAAGCGGCTGAATTTTGATCACATGAGTGCGGGGAATGCTGCAACGGTCGCAAGTGTGAAAAACGGTCATTAGTCGCTTTTTTCAGTGCCGTCGTAGGTTTGAACGGTCATTAAATGAACTGTTGTAAGTCAAGGACTACCTGTATGCCCTTAATATGCCAAGAAGCTGCAGGTCCCTTTAAACAAAAAACAAAAAAACACCCCCGTTTTGAAAAATCCAGATTTATTTTATTTTGGAGCCTGGATCCAAGGCAGCTTTGAATATTTTGGAGTTGGAAATGATGCCGTCCTTTATTAGCCAGGAAAGTCGGTCGTGGACAAGGAGGCGTAACTTCCAATTTGCACGAGGAGGGGAAAACGGCTGCTCTCTTTGCATCCAAGGAAGCCGCCAAGATCTCTGGCTGAGGGAGACCCCTCCGTCCTCCACCGGAGGCATGACCAGGATCCGAACCCGCATCCCAGGCCTTCCACAAGGGCCCCACTGAACACTGACAGAGCCAGCTGCTTCTATATAAACGGAGAGCAAAACCCCTTTCCTTCGAGCCCTGATGATGTTACCTAGTTGGGTCACGAAAGGTCTGCAAGAAAACCACCAAGCTCAGAGGGCACCAGGGACCCCACAGTCCTCCTCCTCCTCCTTCTCCTCCTCCTCTACACAAATATCGCTCCCTCCTAGCACTGATGTTGCCACCTAGTTGTGTATTAAAAGTCTGCAAGAAAACAACCAAGCTCCTCCTCCTCCTCTCCACAAACTCCACTCTCTTCTGATACTGTTACCTAGTTGGGTCATGAAAGGTCTGCAAGAAAACAATCGCACTCCGAGAGCACCAAGGACCCCAGGGGCAGCTCCTTCTCCTTCCCTTTGGCCTGCTGAACGGGTCTGTTTCTTGGAGCCCTTGGGCTGCTCCCTGCCAGATGGGAGGAGGGGGCAGACGACAGAAGGGACCCCCCCCAAGGCCTTGGAAACCCAGCTTCCCCAGCCCTTCCGCCTCTTGCCCCTCTGGCTTCCCTCCCCACCTGCATTCCCCTCCCATCTCTTTCCAAGCTCTGCCATCGTCCGCTTCGAGGTAGTTAGCCCTGGACCCCGACTCAGCCTCCCCTAGCGAGGAAAAGAAACATCCAAGGAAGGGGTGGGAGCTCGGGAATTAGCCCTGCCCTCCCTCCGGGGGCAACCCAGCGAGGTTTCTTCCCCAGGGCCCACTCCTCCCTCTCCCGCCCCTGACGCATCTCCTGCGCCCAAATTGTCCGAGCTCCCATCCTTGGACCGGTTCTGCTCTGCTCCAAACGCTGGCTGCCTTCAGGCCTCTCTGTCCCGGCTGGGAGGAGAGCAGGAGAACCTCTCCAGGGCCTCCAGAACCACCAAAGGCTGGCATCAGAGGAAGGACTCCGAGCTGCTCCTGCACGGCGGGGCTAGCCTCCGTCCTGAGAAGACCCGTGGAGGGCCACCATGGCTACGAATCCTCGAAGGCCAGCAGATCAGCTGCGGATGGCTTTTGCGCCGGGGCTGGCCCTCTCCTCCATTCCTGAGTCTCACCCCCGTCCATGGCGCCCAGACCCTGCCGGTCGACCAGGCGAGGTGAAGGTGGCACTCCTGGCCGAGTTCAAGGCTGCAGAAGGTACCTCTCCTCGTTGCCCCTCTCGTCGGACTCGGAAGGCGGACTCTGGTCGGGGCAGGACGGGGTCCTGCAGGCCTTGCAAAGGATGAGGAGCAGGGCCAGGACGAGGAAGGCAATGAGACAGTTGAAGACGATGGCGATCACAGCCCCCGTGGAGAGGCCCATGCTGGGTCACAGAGCTCCAGGTGGGTCCTTCCGAGCAGGTTCGGCGTCCCGTCCCCGGTGTGCCCAGAAGGTAGAGGCCTCCTTGATGGCAGGTCCTCTTCAGAGGCCAGGATGGTTGCCAACCTATCAAGCCATCCAGAATGACGGAAGAAGAGTTGGAAGGGACCTTGGAGGTCTTCTAGTCCAACCCCGTGCTCGAGCAGGAGACCTTATGTCATTCCGGAACAAAGGGCTGTCCCATCTCTTCTTAAAATCCTTAAAAGTACGGCACGTTCTCCTGGGACCTTGAGGTGGCTCAGAGGACGAGCAGAAACAGCACAGGAGGATGGGCTACGGAGTAGTTCTTCTGCCCTCCTTCAGCCCCAGAGATAGCTAGACTCACCTGTAAGAAAAGAAAGGCTGAATTCAGAAGGATTCCCCATCTAACCTGGTTAGCTCAGTGTTTCTCAAGGTTGACCGCTTTAAGCAGTGTGGACTTCAACTCCCAGAATTCCCCAGCCAGCTACAGAAGTGATTCAAATAACACCGGCTATGGATGTGACAGCATTGTCAGCTGGGTTAAATCAACCTCTAACTACTCAATTCCAGCCACTGGCTTTCTAGATCTGACTTTGCACTTTGCACATGTTCCTTGCTGTGGCATCCTGGGCCCCATGTGCACAGCACAGGGCCCTGAAATCAAACTCATTTTGGCCCCTCCACCTGTACGCTGAATCTCAGACACTCCCCAGTACAGGAAGAGACACTGGGGTACATGGATTGACCATGCAAAGAATAATAAGAATAACAACGTTGGAAGGGACCTTGGAGGTCTTCTAGTCCAACCCCTTGCTTAGGCAGGAAACCCTATACATTTCAGACAAATGTTTGTCCAATCTCTTCTTTAAAACCTCAAGTGATGGAGTATCGACAACTTCTGAAGGGAAGCCGTTCCACTGATTAATTACCAGAATAACAAAATAACGAGTTGGAAGGGACCTTGGGAGGTCTTCTAGTCCACCCTGCTGCTCAAACAGGAGACCCTATCCCATTTCAGACAACTTCTTGTCTAATCTCTTCTTAAAAATTTCCAGTGTTGGAGCACCCACAACTTCTGGAGGCAACTTCTGTTCCACTGGTTAATTGTTCTAAGTGTCAGGAAATTTCTCCTTAGTTCTAAGTTGCTTCTCTCCTTGATTGGTTTCCACCCATTGCTTCTTGTCCTGCCCTTAGGTCCTTGGAGAATAGGTTGACCCACGGGTGAAATCCAGCAGGTTCTGACAGGTTCTGGAGAACCGGTAGCAAAAATTTTGAGTAGTTCGGAGAACCGGCAAATACCACCTCTGGCTGGTCCCAGAGTAGGGTGGGAGTGGAGATTTTGCAGTATCCTTCCCTTGCCTAACCCCAAGCCACGCCCACCAAGCCACACCACACCATGCCCACCAAGCCACGCCCACAGAACCGGTAGTAAAAAAATTAGATTTCACCACTGGGTTGACCCCCTCTTCTTTGGGGAAGCCTCTCAAATATTGGAAGATGCTATCATGTCCCCCCTAGTCCTTCTTTTCATTAAACTAGCCATGCCCGGTTCCTGCAACCGTTCATCGTATGTTTTATCCTCCAGTCCCCTAATCCTCTTTGTTGCTCTTCTCTGCACTCTTTCCAGAGTCTCAACTTTTTTAATTCAGTGGCAATGAAACCTGGATGTAATATTCCAAGTGTGGTTTTACCACGAGGATCCAGATTGTGGAGGGCACTAGGCTGACATTGTAAAACCACCCAGAGAGCGTGGTAAAGCACTATGGGCTGCTAAATTATTGCTATTATAAAGTGGTATTAACACTTCACGCGCTCTTGATTCTATCCCTCTGTTAGTGCAGCCCAGGATTGTGTAAGAAATGAACCCAGGACTCCGTGGCACAGATGCCACTAATCCGGACGGTCTTTTTTTAGGGAGGGTGAGAGCTGTTCCTGCCAAGGGCCTCTGCCACGTGACCCCCCCAGGGGCCCACCTCAGCCGTGCCAGGCCCTCCAAATACTTGTCAACACAGATCATCACCCTGGAAACATCAATGGGGCCATTCAAACGCCTGCTTCACAAGGCAGCCTTTGTGCCAGTAACCAAGAGGGATGCCCAACACGAGGCTGTCCCTTCTAACACACCCACACCCACACATTCCTTCTTTAATCCATCAGCCCCTTTGAGGAAAGGATGGCCTGGACCATGGATTCAGTTGTGTGGACTTCAACTCCCAGAATTCCCCAGCCAGCCAGAGAGGGACTGCCTCAAAGTCACCCAGATGGCTTTCATGCCTAAGGTGGGACTAGAACTCAGTCTCCTGGTGAATGACCCAAAGGCAACCAGGTAACTTTCTGCCTAAGACACGACTAGAATTCACCCTCTCCTGGTGATTGACCCAAAGTCACCCAGATGGCTTTCATGCCTAAAGTGGGACTAGAACTCAGTCTCCTGGTGAATGACTCAAAAGTCTCCCTGCCAGCTTTAATGCCTGGGCTGGGACTAGAACTCACAGTCTCCTGGTGAATGGACCACAGTCACCCAGCCAGCTTTAATGCCTGGGCTGGGACTAGAACTCACCGTCTCCTGGTGAATGGGCCACAGTCACCCAGCCAGCTTTCATGGCTAAAGCAGGACTAGAACTCACCGTCTCCTGGTGATAGGCTGAAAGTCACCCAGATAGCTTTCACGCCCAAGGCAGGACTAGAACTCAGAGTCTCCTGGCTTTAGCTTTCACCACTAGACCAAACTGTCTTCTGCATCGCTGCCAGATGTGAAGGCACCAGGACTCAAACTGGGATGGAGGAGACAGACAGAGTTCCTGTCCTTTCCAAGCCACAAGCAGCTCACATCCGAAGGAAAGTGCGCCAGGATCTAACCCTAAGTGCCACAGCCCTGAGAACGTCCCCTGCTTGGGCACCTTCGCCTCGGCTCTGCCGGGCAAAGCTCCTCACATATACAAAAAATAAATAAATATACAAGACACTTTTTTTTAAAAAAAGTGCATTCAAAAAGACACAAACAATTTTTGGTTTAAAAAAAAAGGTCTTTTTTGGAATTTTGTGTTTTAACTTTTTGAACAAAAAAACAAAGAGTTAAAAAAAAAAAAAGGAAAGAGCTGCTCACCAGGTAGTGGGGAGGGCAAAGGTGCCAACCCCTCCAGCCCCCAAGAATCTCTTTGGCCTGGATCGCCCGATACCATCCCTGGACAACGTCAGTACTGAATCCTGAGACTCTGAAGCAGGGAGCTGGACCGGTCTGGAGTCAATGATATTTTTCCTCTCTGGACGCTTTGGCTCCGAATTCAAATCCAGACACCAGAGGTGTCACCAGACAGATTCCAAAGAAGGGGGCAGGAGATTGCTCAATGCCCTTACGGAGTCATGGGTTCCATGGCACTTTGAACTTACAAACATTCATTTAAGGACTGTTCCAGTCGTTACACCACCACTGGGGAAAAAAAAGATTTAGGACCGGTCCTCACACTTACAACCATTGCAGCAACCCAAGTCACTTGATCAAAATTCAGACACTTGGCAACTGGCCTGTATTTACCACCGTTGCCATATCCCAGGGTTTTATGAAGGCCATTTGTGACCTTCCCAGCTGTCTTTGGACAAGCAGAGTCAATGGGGGGGAGCTGGATTCGTTTAATGACCGCATGATTCACTGAACAACTGCAGATTTGCTTAACAATCCTGGCAAAAATGTTGTAAAGTTGGGCGCAACTCTCTTAACCACCTTGCTTAGCAATGCTTTGCTGGCTGGGGGATTCTGGTAGTCGAAGTCCACAGAAAATGAAATTTAATCTGGAGTTTTACACCTGGGTAGGAAAACCCAAAGGTACAAGTACAGATGAGATGAAACCTGGCTCAAAAACAGTCACTGTGAGAGGGACCTTGGAGTCCTAGTGGACGATCCCTTAAACATGAGCCAGCCGTGTGCGTCAACAGCCAAAAAAGCTAATACAATCCTGGGTTGTATAAACAGAGGCTTAGAATCAAAATCACGTGAAGTATTAGCACCGCTTCATAAAGCCTTAGTAAGGCCACACCTGGAATCCTGCATCCAGTTTTGGTCACCACGTTACAAAAAAGATTGTTGAGACTTTGGGAAAAAGTGCAAAGAAGAGCAACTAAGATGATGGAAGGCCTGGAGACTCAAACATATGAAGAACGGCTGCAGGAATTGGGTATGTCTAGTTTAATTAAAAGAAGGATTGAGGGTGACATGATAGCAGTCTTCCAGTATTTGAGGGGCTGCCCCAAAGAAGAGGGGGTCAACTTATTTTCCAAAGCACCAGAAGGTAGGACAAGAAACAACGGATGGAAACTAATGAAGGAGAGAAGCAACCTGGAATTAAGGAGAAACTTCCTAACAGTGAGGACAATTAATCAATGGAACGACTTGCCTCCAGAAGTTGTGGGTGCTCCATCACTGGAGGTTTTCAAGAAAAGATTGGACAGACACTTGTCTAAAACAGTATAAGGTTTCCTGCTCCAGCAGGAGGTTGGACTAGAAGACCTCCAAGGTCTCTTCCAGCTCTCTTATTCTGTTATTCTCCGGAGCCATTGGGTTGCAAAGGCCACAAATAAATATATGTTTTAATTTGTTGGCTTACGGTGGCCTTTTGATACTTACCTTTATTGCACGCATAAGCCACCGAGAGATGCTGGATGGCACAGGATGGGAAACCAATGGGGGAAAAAATACATTTTTACATGGTGGGGTCTTGGGGCTAAAATTTGCTATTTTTCAAGTGCAGGGACTATTGCAAAGTTGAGCGGGCAGCGGGATCAATGGGTTCTATCAGGGGTATCCTGCATCGGAAATCGTGATTACCGTAAATAAATGCATTATTCTCAAACTCACTACCTCCCACAACTTGGGACAACTCCTCTGAAGTTTATTTCCAGGGGAAATGCTCTCCTAACCTTGAGCATCAATAGATCTCAGATCTAATCTTGCAACAAGGATTGTGTTGGTTTGATTCCTGGCCCACCCCAACACAGAAACCCCCCCAAAGCCAGGAGTTTCTTTCACTGTGTGCGACGTCGTATGGCAGATAAGTTCTAGCCTGCATTTAGTCTTCAACGTACGACTACAGTTGAGCCCATTATTAACTGACCGTTGTTAAGTGAGCTTTGTTCCATTTTACGACCTTTCTTGCCACGGCCGTTAAGCGAATCACCGCTGTTGTTAAGCTAGTCACACGGTTGTTAAGCGAATCAGGTTTCCCCATGGACTTCGCTGGTCAGACGGTCGCAAAAGGGGATCGCGTGACTCCGGGGACACTGCAACCGTCATAAGTACATGCCAGTTGCCAAGCATCTGAGTTTTAATCACGTGACCAGGGGGAGGCTGCAACGGTCGTAAGTGTGAAAAACGGTCATAAGCCGCTTTTTTCAGTGTTGTTATAACTGTGATTGGTCACTAAACGAATGGACTATCCGTATTTCCAGTAAAACTGGAAGACTTTCTACTAAGCTGCCCCTGCAGGAGATCTCACAAAGACACACACACACAAAGGCAAACACAAGAGTGACACTTGTGGCTTCCCCCAAGGATCTTTCAGCCCCTCCCCCATCACATGACACCCATCTGGGGTCCATCTGGGTGCTAGCAGGAGAGAAAATAAGGGGAGGGGGCCTCCTGTTGCAGAAGTCCCGGTTTGCTCACCTTACTCGGGCTGCAATCTGTACCTTTAAAGAAACAAAAAGGAAGGGGGAAGATCTAGAAGGGCTGCTTGTGGACTAGCAACTTGAAAGAGGCTTTCTGGAAAAGCCTAAAGCCTCCAAAGGCCCTTTTGCCATCTTTGCAATACTTGCAAGTCTCGCCAGGGACTCCTTCTGGGGTGCGGTTTGGGGCAGAAAGTTTCTGGGGCAGGCCGGCCCCTTGGCTCAGGGCTGTGCCCCCTCCCCCCCAGACAGACAGACAGACACACACACACACACACACACACACACACAGTCCCCGCTTCCTCCAACCTCGGAGAGGCGCATTCCGGGTCGGCCAGCGAGGGATGGGAGACCACGAGGAAATCCCAGCTGGAAGGGTCCCCGAGGAAACAACCCGGGTCGGGGGGGTCCCGAAATCCCAGAGGGGATCTTGGCGCAAAGAGGACCCCTCCCTCCCCCTTTTCTTTTTGCAGCTGAGAAACTTGGCACAACTTTGAGCCCCGACTCGCTTTCCGGTCCGGCCCGACCTTGCAGGCGGGGCACCCCGAGATCCAGCAGTCGTGCCCCGCCAGGGCATCGAGGGCGGCACCGGGACCCTCTCGGAGCCGCGACTGCAACGCCAGCCCCCTGCCCGCCGAGTCTCCAGCCGGGCCTTCCCAGCCGCCAACCCCGTTCCCGCCCCCCGGGCAGGGCCGAGCGAGCCTCCAACAGCAGGCGCAGTCTACCTGCGAGGCTCCCCCGGGAAAGACCGCCGCTTCGGCGCTGGGCAAGTGCGGGTTTCCGGCCGAGAGGGCCCGATCCTCCTCCCCGCGCCCTCTGCACTGGCTCAGAGGCACGCTCGCCACTCCCCGCCTACTTACGGGAGCCGCCGGTCCGGGAAGCCGCCGCCGCCTCGCCTCGCCTCGCCGGGCTGGGCTGGGCTGGGCTGGGTGGGGGGGGGGCACCGCTGGGCCCCCCCCCTGCCTGCGGGGCGCCC
>QLTV01003266.1:1080921-1097385 GCA_003457575.1 Thermophis baileyi
CTGCCTGCGACGAGCCCGGGAAGCGTTGATTGGTCGCCCGCGCCCCCCCTCTCTCTGCACGTGAGCCGCCGCTGGTCGTGTGAACGCGCCCGCGAAGCCGCCCCGCGCAGGGGATGCCAGTGTGGGCGAAGCTTCCCACCCGGCCCGGCCAGAGACGATGGGGGTGGGGGGTGGGCTGGCGCAGCGGCAGCCGCTTCCCTGCGCGGGTCCCTCGGGAGCCGGCTTTGCAGGGCAGGGTGCTCTTGAGCACGTGCAGAGTGCTGGAGGGGCCCGGAGGAAGAGGGGGAGGGAGGGAGAGAAAGAAGGAAGAGGATAGAAGGGAGGAGGAGGAGGGAGGAGGACTGTGGGGTCCCTGGTGCTCTCTGAGCTTGGTGGGTTTCTGGCAGACGTTTCGTGACCCAGCTAGGGAACTTCATCGGTGCTAGAAGGGAGGGGGGTTGAGGGGAGGAGGAGGAGGAGGAGGAGGAGGGATGGGGCCTCTGGGGCTCTCGACTCGTTTGCCAGCCAGGGAACATGGCTCGCCCCTCCGGAGGCACGCAACGAGGCCGCTCAGCCCTGGGGGTCTCCCTCAGTGAAGCCCCCTCGGAGCCTGCTCAGCTCTCTGGGGATCCGCTACAAAGCACAGGGGAAAGGGGTGGCCATCTTGACTTTTTTGACCCCTGGAGGAGGGGGTGGGCATCCCAAAATAGCCTTGGGACAAGGGAAGAGTTGGCTGGAGGAGGAAGCCCTGGTTGGGTCGAACAAGCCAGTTCCCTGCGCTCTGCAAGTGGCTAACCCGGTTACGGAACTAACCCCTTTTCTGGGCTTGCATCCGAGCTTGAACCCGGGACTTCCCACAGGGCTGCAGGCTCACCCAGGGACAGGCTAAAGCCTCGACAAGGGTGGGAATGCAGCTGAGCGTGCTGGGTGAAGACGTCTGGGGCGGGAGGGCAGGGTTTTTTTTGGGGGGGCACGCCAGGCGCTCCCTGTGGGGTCCAGCGGAAAGTGGATGGATGACCCTTGGTCTCCAGAGGGAGCGGCTGAAATGCAGCCAGGAGCATTGGACCCGGTTGAGGGCCAGGGCTGTGGTCAGGCACAAGAGGAGGAGGACGGAAGTCCCTCCCTCCCTCCCTTCCTTCCCTTCTTCCTTCCTTTCCTTCCTTCCATCCATCCCACCCTTTCTTCCTTCCCCTCCCCCTCCCCTCTCTCCTTCCTTCCTCTCNTCTGCCCTCCCTCCTTTCCTTCCAACCTCTCTCCCTCCTTCCCTTTCCTCCCTCCCATCTCCTTCCTTCCTTCCCTTCCTTCCATCCATCCATCCATCCCACCTTTCCTCCTTTCCTTTCCTTTCCTTTCCTTCCCTCCCAACTTCCCTTTCTTCCCTCCACTCCCTTTCTATTCCTTGTATCCTTCCTCTCTTCCTTCCCTCCCCCTTCCTTCCTTCATCCTCCCCCATTTTCCTCCCCCTTCCCCTCTCCCCATTTTCTCCTCCCAGTGGCTCTCATGACTCTCCTCCCCACACCACCGTCAGAGCAGATGAGGGTCCCGGACCCCAGGCCCAGCGAGGAGAGCGAAGCTGCCTCTGACTCACCGTTCTTTATAGCCAGATTCTGAAAATCAGAGATGTTGCAAGTCTCGCATCCAAAGTCTTTTAGGAGGGTGTTTGTGTTGTCAGAGAAGTAGCCAGAAGGCACATCTGGTGTCTGTCTGCCTGCAGGGAGGGAGGGAGGGAGTCAGAAAGCCAAAATGAGGGATTAAATGGATAAAAGTGTGAAGTCGAGGGTTTTCCTGAAAAAAGGTCCTTGGCTTTCCAGGCTGCAGGAAAAGCTTTGGGTGGCCAAGGCCTCTGGAAAACATCTCTTGACAAGGGGAAAAACCATGGAAGAAAATGCCAGCAATTCCCCGGTCAATAATTCGATGTGACACTGGCCTACATTTCCCCGCATGCGCACGTTGGCACAAGCATCGGTCGGTCTGGAACGGCTGGGCTCTCCCCTTGAGGAGCTCAACCATCACCAGAGCTGTGAATCACATCCTCAGCCTGTCCCCGAAAGGCAGATTTGGAAGATTAATAGGAAACTTGGATAACCTGAACGAATAAAACAGAAGTCTTAATTTGACTGAAATGGTGTAGGGCTTCCTGCCTGAGCAGGCGGTCGGACTAGAAGACCTCCAAGGTCCCTTCCAGCTCTGTTGTTCTGTTCCATTCCATATTTCTATTCTATTCTACTCATATTTCTATTCCTATTCCTATAAACAGACTGATGTGCCCAAATTCTCAGTGGCAAAGCAAACAAAGGCACTTTCTGTGGCTTGCAGGGAAGCAATCTAGCCATGTTTTAAGGCATTTCGGATGAGAAGTGAAATGTCTTCAAAGAAAAACCAGAAAGTCTAGTTGCCTCTTGGAAAAAAAGCACCTTTGGGACAACTAGATTTTCTTGGGGGTTTTTTTGGTTTTTTTTTTGAACTGAACTGAACTGAAGAAGCTTCTTGGATGAGAAGCGAAATGTTTTCAAGGGAAAAAAAAGAATCAAGAAAGTCTTTTGGAAAAGCACCTTTGGGATACTATAAGAAAGAGTATTGATGTCTTTGACATTTGATCTTGGGGGAAAAAAACTCTTGGATTATCAAACAAATCTTATCAAAGTTCTCCCTCAAAGCAAAAATGACCAAGTTGAAATGATCCTACAGGTAGTCCTTGATTTATAACCATTCGTTTAGTGACCGTTTGAAGTTACGACGTCACTGAAAAAAGCCACTTGGGACCATTTTTCACACTTATGACCGTTGCAGCATCCCTCGTGGTCAGAGGAGCAAAATTCAGATGCTTGGCAACTGATTCATATTTATGACGGTTGCAGTGTCCCAGGGTCATGTGATCTGATCCCCTTTTCTGACCAAGTCAGTGGGGAAGCCGGATTCACTTAACAACCGTGTTCCTAACTTAACCACTGCTGTGATTTGCTTAACAACTGTGGCGAGAAAGCTCGTGAAATGGGGTGAAACAACAGCTGTCTTGCTTAGGAACAGAAATTTGGGGCTCAATTGTGGTCGTAGGTCGAGGAGTACCTGCACTTCAGACACATGTTGCGAAGACCCATTTTTGGGGAAAGTATTTGACACTGGAAAAAGAAGAAAGAGGAGACAGCCAGAAGCAAGGAGGATGGACTCAGTTAATGGCCGATGTGAATCGTTAAGAGATTAAAAGGAGCTTCAGGAAGTCTGTTATGAAACAGATAAATATTGCTAAACTTTTATTTATTTCTGCGGCTTTGTGGGGTTCCTGTTTGCAAAACGAGTCTCAGCTGGCAGATATGACTCTGCATCCAAAGCTTGGGATTTCCCACCCAAATTGGACCCACAAGAAAAAAACCAGTGTGAGATTCGTGGGAACAACACCCCCTTTCCCCCACCCCCCCAAAAAAAAATTCCAAAAAGAGAATCAAGGAGATTGGCTGCCATCAAACTGCACCCAGCTGTGGATTAATCCGTTCAGTGGATTCCAGAAGGTTCAGCTTGGCTGAGAAGACGTTCCCGTTTTAATTAGCCTGCAATTTTAGGAAAAGTGTTTCGCATTTAGTCAAATTTATCAAAAACTGCCAAGGTCCAAGAACCTCTCGGGAGGAACATGGCTGCTGGGAGCCAAAACCAAAAGGCCGTCTATTACTTATTGTCTACTCGGGATTGTCTCTGCAACCCACAAGGGCATCATCCGAGCACGCGGTCTTTTCGTTTTCTGCGCGATGGGCAGGCAAAGGAAAACAGATTTACTCAATTATGGAATAAAATGGGTGCAATTAATTGACTGGGCTGGCTGTATAGCAGGCTGAAATAAATGAGGGATGCTCGGCTTTTATTTCCTGGACCAGAAACGGCCTCTGAGGAATTATTTCGAGAACCCAAAGCTCTGATTGGCGAATCATTTGGGAGCATCGCAGCCACGGATGCATCTGAGCTATTTATGTGTCCTGCACATGTGTCCCGTGACCAATGATTTCCACGCGGCGGATTGTGAAGTTGCTCGAAACGTTGCAATGCTCCCTTAAATACTGAGATCTGCAGCTGCTATTTTGCCCCGGGGGGAGAAAAGGGCCGTGACACGCTCACTTCGCGCATTTTAGACATGTCTCCGTCACTCTCGCTGGGAGCGCGACCTAATTTGCGTTTTGTCAGATTCGTTTGAGGAATATTGTGTTCAGGTGTGTTTGTACCAAAGGGCAAGGACGGTGCAGCTTGAGAGGAAGAAGGCCAGTGGTGGGATGAGGAAGGACGCATGTGCCCTGTTGTTGTCTGGCAGAAGCGGCGCACACCTTCGGGAGGTGTCTGTGTCGTTTCTGCAACACCGGGAAACGCACAGCTGCTTGTGAAGTCCTGGGAGACACCAGGGGGGGGGGGCGCTGGCGGTCATCTCCCCACAGATCCACCCACGTAGGATGGGGAAGGCCAGTTGAGTTAGCTTCAGAAACCCCAGATCAACCTGGAACGTGATGGCCTCCATCTAGTGTGATCTGAGGAGGTTAGAAACAAGAAGTGCTATTTTTGGCTTGCTTAAATCTTGTTTCATGTTGGGGGGAGGGTTTCCAAGGACACACACAACTCAGGCACACACAGGAAGTAGCCAGCCTTAGCAAGGGCCAGCAGGACTCGGGAGCCTCCCAAATGGAGAACTGACACCCACAGGGTGCCCGATCAAGCGTCATCTTGACACAACTGATGTTGCCTGAACTCATTGATGCTCTGGAGTTGCACAAGGCATGGAAAAAGCGGGGGGGGGGGGGCGGAAGGGGATTGCTTGGAATGGAATGTTAAATCTCCCCCAAATTCTACAGGCCTGCGGTTCAGGCTAGTTTCTGAGTCACATGTGGAGCAAATGTTGCTGTCAGATTTGGAAGGGCTTGGTGCTCTCCAAGTCTGGTTGTTTTCTTGCAGACATTTCCTGACCCAACTAGGTCACATCATCAGTACCTTTCCAAATGCACTTATGATGCTACCTAGTTGGGTCACGAAACGTTTGCAAGAAAACAGCCAAGCTCAGAGAGCACCAAGGACCCCTCATTTCAACCTTCAGCTACAGAGTTTCTCTTCATTGTAACTTTCTGACTTGGTTAAACAATTGTACGGAAAGGAAAGGCGAGCAAAGGGGGAACCGGAGATTGCCAGTTGGGTTCCTCTGCCCAGGCCCTTTGCAGCGCGTATTTCACCACCATCTGCCCTGTGAGGCGGCCCGGTGGCTGCCTCAGCTGATATTCAACATTTTTTAAAAGTTGCATCTTGATGCCAGCTGCCCGAGAAGGATTTTTATTCTGAAAGGCAGATCTAAAAATAACAGCTAAAGAAGAACAAAAGCATACCTGCAGAACAAATATCTGAGCATCCTTCAAAGAATGAGCGCTGTCTGGGTTTACTGGGATCCAACTGTTTCTCTTCGGCTGTTGCTTTGCTTAAAGCCTTTGAGAGAAGCAGCCAGGAGGGAGGAAAAATAAGGACCCAGAACAATGGCAGTCTCTCTCACATACACACACACACAAACACACAGACAGACAAAAGTTCCTCTCTTCAGGACCCCTTTCCAAGCTCATTGTTGAAATTCGGCAGCAAACGTGTGCTTTCCCGCAGTCTTTGTCTGCGGTGTGCGTGCAAGTGCGTATGTGCACGGTTTCTTAAAAGGAGATTAAATTGCAAAGGTGTGTGTTAAAAGCTTTGTTAGGCTTAACGTGCCTATTCTGAATTAAACACTCGTGTGGTTCCTCCTGACGCAAACAGGGTGAAAATATCAGGCTCTGTGATATTCCTTCTCTTTTGGAGGCCCCAATTAAATAGGATATTAAAGTTACACATCCACACCCACACCCCTCGCCTTTCCTCAGGAGCACTGTGCGTACGCTCGGTCTAGTATTGGTTGAAACTTCTTTTATACTTTAAGTGAAAACCTGTTTGGCTAGAGAGGCGTTTTCATTCAGCTCGGTTTTATTGCTCTGTGTTGGAATTACATTGATTTTTGTAAAAACTGCCTGGAGACGCACTTTGGAATAAAAAGGGCAGCTTCTAAATTCTCCAGATATAATCGTTAATCAATGCGCAGTCTGGAAATCTTTCCCAGGGGAAACGTGGATGCTTTCAGACAAATCTAGCCAGGAGGTGAATCACTGTTTGTGTGGCTAGTTGGGCCAGAAAGAGGGTTGGTTCTTGGGGGTCCGAGCTGGTGGACAAGAAGAAACACAGGGGTCCCCTCTGCTGTGCCCTGACACTTTCCATTCGCGGTTTCACCAGAAGTGTCCCAGCAACACAATGTAACACAACGCAGGAGGGGAAAGCAAAAACCCTCCAGGTGGAACCGAAGACCTGAGCAAGGTTGACTAAGCTTTAATGCTCTTTTGCAAACCAAACAAGAAGCCATCATAATGTGGAGTTTCAGGTGCTCTACAGGTAGTCCTGGACTTACAAGAGTTTGGGTAGTGACCATTCGAAGTTACAACGGCACTGAAAAAGTGACTTATGACCATTTTTCACACTTATGGCTGCTACATAATGCCCATGGTCACCTGATCAAAATTCAGACACTTGGCAAAACTGGCATGTAGTTATGACGGTTGCAGTGTCCTGGAATCATGTGATGCCCTTTTGCGACCTTCTGACAAGCAAAGTCAATGGGGAATCCAGATTCACTTAACAACCGTGTGACTAACTTAACAACTGCAAATGATTCACTTAAAAACTGTGGCAAGAAAGGTCGTAAAATGGGGCAAAGCTCACTTAACAAATGTCTCACTTAGCAACATAGATTTTGGGCTCAATTGTGGTTGTAAGCTGTATTAAATTCCGCCATTCAGTTCCCAAAGGTCTCACTTCTATCTTCTGTAATAATAAACTTGGATGTAACGACCTTACTTTTTAAAGAGACTGAATTCAGACCCAAAGTGTGAAAATTCCCTGTACGAGTTTCCAATGAATGAGATTTATTTTTATGCACCCCTGCCAATGGCCTGTGTGCTGGAGGTTTCAGGTTTCAGTCATGTCCCCATTTTTCCTTCTGTCCTTCCCTTCTGTACAGATTCATAAAGCCTTAGTAAGTCCACACCTAGAGTACTGCATCCAGTTTTGGTCACCACACTATGAAAAAGTCATTGAGACTCTAGAAAAAGTGCAGAGAAGAGCAACCAGGTTGATTAGGGGACTGGAGGCTAAAACATACGAAGAATGGTTGCAGGAACTGGGCATGGCTAGTCTAGTCAAGAGGACCAGGGAAGACATGATAGCAGTCTTCCAATATTTGAGGGGCTGCCACAGAGAGGAGGGGGTCAAGCTATTTTTCAAAGCATCTGAAGGCCAGACAAGGAATAATGGATGGAAACTGATCAAGGAGAGATTCAACCTAGAAATAAGGAGAAATTTTGTGACACTGAGAATCAACCGATGGAACAGAAGTTGCCTTCGGAAGTTGTGGCAGCTTCATCACTGGAGGCTTTCAAGAAGAGATTGGATTGCCATCTGTCAAAAATGGTGTAGGGTCTACTTGGGTTGGGGGGTTGGACTAGATGATCTACAAGGTCCCTTCCAACTGTTATTTCCTCCAATCTCCTGGTATGTTTTGTCCCTAAGACTTGCACCATTTTTGTTGCCCGTCTCTGGACTCGCACAAGTCTTATCACTATCTCTTTTTAAGAGAGCTCTCCAGAACTGGACACAGCATTCCAAATGGAGTGTGACTAAAGCCCTATATAGCAGGATGAGAACCTTTTTTCCTGATTCTTTTAGTGCTACATCCCAGAATTTTGGCTGCCCCCACAGCTGCCTAGCCACGATTTTGCGGTCATCTGCTATGATCACCCCTAAATCCTTTTCTTTGGTTGTTCCAGCACTGTGCTCCAAATAATATACCCCAGGGGTGTCAAACTCAAGGCCCGGGGGCCGGATCCGGCCCCCGGGGTACTTAGATCTGGCCCGCGGGGCTGCCCTGGAAACAGCAAAGGACTGGCCCACAGCACCTCTGCCAGCGAAAACAGAGCTCGGGAGGGCTGTGTGCTGCCCTCACAAGCTCCGTTTTCGCTGGCAGAGGGTTACAGGAAGCCGTCGCAGCCGAAAACGGAGCTCGGGAGCCCATTTTCGCTGGCAGAGCGCTCGGGCCATCACAGGTGCCCCCGCCACGAGTGACGTTGAGCTGGCCATGCCCACCCCGGCCCCCAAGGTCAAACACAACCCTGATGCAGCCCTCAATGAAATTGAGTTTGACACACCTGCTGTACCCTGTCAAAGGATTATCTCTCCCCCCCCCCCCCCGGNCCGGAGCTCCGTTTTCACTGGCAGAGGGTTGCAGGAGGCCGTCGCAGCTGAAAATGGAGCTTGGGAGCCCGTTTTCACTGACAGTGCTTGAGCCACCACAGGCATCCCTGGCACGAGTGACTGACATTGAGCTGGCCATGCCCACCACGGCCCCCTGAGGTCAAAACACAACTCTGATGCCGCCCTCAATGAAATTGAGTTTGACACCCCTGCTGTACCCTGTCAAAGAATTATCCCCCCCCCCCCCCCCGTGTGTGATCCTTTTAAAAACATTGAATGGCAGTTTCCACATTTCTGACCATTTTTTCAGCAATGCCAAATCATTTCCCATGTTATGAATACCCCAGAAACATCAACTCTGCTACACACCTGTGTGTCATCAGCAAATAAATAAATAAATAAATAAATAAATAAATAAATCTTACCTAGCAATACTTTTGTTATCTCTCTCACACACTGCACAGAACAGGACCTAGAACTGAGCCTGTGACTGGTGTCTGTTCAGAAAGTGCCCCATTAATCACACTGGGATTTATCCCTGAGCCAACGTTTTATCCGTTGAAACACCCAGTGGTTAAGCCCTGGCTTGTATAACTTTTTAATGAGCTCGTTATGTGGAACCGTATCAAATGCTTTGCTAATTTTCTAATGGCATATCGAGATTTACTAAAATACTTCATGAGTTCACCCAAGCGCAGGATGCTTTTGGATCCATGCATGTGGCTGCAGCAAATCGCCTCGCTCTGTTCTCTCCTGCGCTTTCAGCCTGCATTCAAGCCCAAGTCTCAGACTATGATTGTAGAAGCAGAAATAAATTGTTCCCAGTTCTGCGATTTGACTGCTGTAAATCCAAACATATTAGATTCCAGAAAGCATCGAGTTCAGCAAGCGACAGAGCAAGCAATGAACTGGAATAAACTCAGAATCAGAGAATCCACCAGGCCATTCATAATTTCAGTGGAAAGGAAATGTTAGATGGAGGAGGGAAGCACTGGGGGATTAAGAACAATGATTGTGGGCAGGGACCAGGCAAGAACACAAACAGTGGATGTGATGGATGGATGAAGCACAGCAAATTTAACAGAATAACCAGAGAGTAGGAAGAGGCCTTGGAGGTGTACTCCAACCCCCTGCTCAAGCCATTCCAGACAAATGGCTGCCCAGTCTCTTGATACAATATCAAGGGACTGACAAAGGATTTGCTTTTTCTTAAGTTACAGCCCTATCTTCTCACCAGCACTCACCCACCAAGGCCAAATGGCCAGATCAACAGGATTAACTGAGTTAAAGTGAGGCACCAGGTTGGGGGGGAGCTGATGGAGGGTTTAATCTACATTTTCCTAAGACATTCTCAGCAGGAAAAAAGCCATATGAGAGTCCCTTGCTAGGGCTCTAAATTGGCACAAAGTTTGGTCGCATTTGTGCTCACTAGAATCTTCCTCTTGCACCCGTATTTGGCCTTTTTCGTACTCCATTTCCACAAAATAAAACAGTGAGTCTCTAAAATCCTACTCAGCACTCAATCCAGGGGCTGTGTTTGCACAGTAGGCACATTGTTGGGTAATTCAATGAACAGGTGTCTTGTGTGAACTCAGACACCGAGATTCTTTCTACAGATACATTTCCAGCGCTGCCTTTTGGCCCTAGATCAGGGTGGCTTCATCCTTCACACCAAGGTTGTTGCTGCCACACCTGCTCAATTCCCTTTGCTCTGGTTGGCACAAGGATATGTGGCACTGACTGGATTCACGCCAAGCAGTTTCCTTCAGAGACTTTGGACTCTGCAACAAACTCCTCTCCGTAGCTCCTTCTCTGTTCTTCCCAGGGCTTGGTAGTTAAAAGGTGGCTTTATTAAAGCTATCAATCAGGGTTGTCACCTTGGCAAGGCCACCCAGGCAGAGTTATCAACTTCCGGGCTCCTTAGGGTAAAGGGTGCCCTCTGGGGGAGCATCATCGCACAGCCACAAGTTTTCTACAATTCTTTTGCATCTGTGGTAAGAAAGGTTGTAAAATGAGGCAAAACTTATCATCAGGAACTTTTGGCTCAAATATATAAGTCAAGGGATACCTGTAATTCTTATTTCTCAATTCTTCCTGTTCCCTCAGTAGTTTTTAGCTACACGTTGTCAACCTATGACTGCTAAATCTTTGGTACAGTATATTTGAAAATCCAACGTCATGGGCTAAAGAACATTAAGGAAATCTAGAAAAAGAGCAAGAATGTTTTGTTTTGCAGAGACTACCTATAGGCTGGATTCTAATAATTGAAGCATTTACTGTTTGGGCAGGACCCTAGAAAAGCCCCCAAGAACATTCACACTGACAGAATTTTACAACATGCTTAATAAATAGGTCAATTCTGCAGTTCCACCACCATCCTAAGCTTGCTTAGCGGATTTAATATTGTTTTGTGCCCCTCATAATGTCCTGGAAACAGGCAAACTGTTTTTTTTTCTTTCAGCATCAACTCCCCATCTCTTATCTGAAATTTGTTTCAGTGGTGAAATTTTATCTCACAACTGTGAGATAAAAGTCACTTTATGAGCAGAGATGACATTACAACCTCAGCTTTCTTAGCTCAACCTGTTAGCTGCTGTGACCGAGCTTGAAACAGTTAAGCAGCAAACTGTTTGGAAAGGGAATGGGAGGCCCCCAGAATATTCCAGGGCTGTAAGCTAAACTGGAAACTTGGAACATACCTCCCACGAATTATTTTTGAGTGGTGGCCAAGAAAAGACCAAATCTCCTTGTTTCAACTCAGAAAATTGTGGTTGGACACTGACAAAAGAATGCTAGACAGCTAAGGCTTTAGGCTCCTAGGTTTTTGTTATGTTAATAACGAGATGCAAGCTCCCAAAGTACTAAGAATGTGGGTTTTTTAATGGTTTGATTGAATGCAAATAATCCATCAGTATTGTCAACGCAGTCAAACAGATAAAATTCCTGCCCCATGTAGGATGTCTGGAGCAACAATGCTTTCAGAGGTAAATGAAGAACCACAACTACATCAGCTAAAAAAGGAAAATGCTCTTCACAACATCTTTCATTTCCTCAGGCAACACTCAGGCACTACTTATGAAGGGAAACAGAATTACTGGAGATAAGTATCAATTGTCTGAGCTAGCAACAACCCTTTCATAGACCAAAGTAGCCTTTTCAAATGTTGAAAAAAATTAACTAAAAATAAATATACTAAAATAGTATTGTACAATCTTGGCGACAGGAAGGGCATCCAGCCATTAAAACACTCTGCTAGCTCCATTCAGTTGCTCAGGCTCCACCCCGCAAGGGACTATGGGGTCATTAAATGAAGATGAGTATTGCTGTACAATCTATGTTTCTTTAACAATCAAATAATCTCAGCATTTTTCCAATCGTCTTTAGACATACTAAGCTGCACCTTCTGCATGTCGGGCAATCAAGACGAGACCATCTCATCTTTATGCTGAATCAAATATGATAATCTCTTGACTACACAGGAAGGCAGATGCTTGTTACAACAGGGGGTCTCCAAACCTGGCTACTTGTGGACTTCAACTCCCAGAATTCTGGGAGTTGGAAATCCTTAAGTCTTAAAGTTGCCAAGTTTTGAGAGCCCGGTGTTAAAACCAGAGAATAATATGAAAAACAGGGCACCCTTCTCCTGTCACCATCAAATTTTGGACGCAGAGGATACCTGGCCCTTTCACAGAAGTAGATCCTAAGGTTCTTATAACATCCAACAGTCACCCACTGAGGAAAACAGGCAAACGTCATAGCTACCCTCTTGGTAAACAGGCACAGGTTCTCCACATTTTCCCCAACCAGGAAGGCTCTCTTTTTAATCATTATTGCTTCAAGAACTCAAAACAATCCACCAGAGCATTTGTTTCCTTCTGAAAGGAAGAAAAGAACCACGTTGCCAGATGCTGATGATCAACCTGACCCAGGCAGTTCTGAAATTTCAAGCCTCTTTTCTTCCACTTCCTTTAAATCAGCCGCTTTCCACCAAGATTCTCAATTTTCTTCTCTCAACACGAAAACTGACCAGCTTTCTTTGGCTCTGTAGGTAAGTAATTCACTCAGCTTGACTGAGGCTTATTTTTTGGATTCTTCTCAAAAGGCAGAGGACGGATACTTTCCTGCATGGCTGGCCCCTCTCCCTCCACCTTTCTTCCTTTTCGGCTGACTTTGGGACTCTGAATTCAGCGTTTCCAACCAGAAGGCATCGAAAGATCCGGGAGCCTGATAACCTGGCTCCTGATGATCTAGGGGTTCTTTGCTCAACAAAACACAAATGGCAGGGATATTTCGCTTCACAGTCAAGGGATCCAGGCCAGCCTCTGGCACGATCGGTTCCCAGATCTCCTCTATTTGCTGAAAGAACACTTTTGTGATCTGATGGAGATCCTTCAGCCTCCGCTTCATAATCTCCACACAGGTGATGGTCTTGTTGATGGCTTTGCCAACTCCGCTGAAGAGCATCTGTCTCGTCGTCTCTTGTTCCATCTTGCCAATGGCGTAGCCCATCAGATTCCGGATCTTGCTTCCATCCTTCACTTTCATTTCAATGATGTCTGAGGGCAAGTTGGTGAAAGGGAGAGGAGAAGGCTTCTCCACTACCTTGGACTTCTGGTAATTCTCCATGGTTTGCAGTGCTGTAAGGAACAAGGACAGAAACAGCATTTCAGGGTCTAATCATGCTGTAGGATTACAGATGCAAAGTCCTAGAAATTTGGGATTTACCCTGCTGAACAGATCAAAGTTTATCTGGTCCCTTGTTCCATCTTCAAGGGTGATAAAATCCCTTCAGGCATGGGTCCATTGTGCCAGCAGAAGGGGTATGCTGCAGACCCTGTCGCTCAAGGCATTCCAGCTGGTGGGGTCTAGGAGAAGAGCCTTTTCTGTGGTGGCTTCTGCCCTCTGAAACATCATTCCCCCCCACCCCTTTGAACATTCCTGAAAGGGCCTGAAGATCTGGCTCTGCCAACTAGCCTGGGGCCCTGATGGGGACATCCCACTCTGGGGGTGGTTAATGTGCTAAGATCCCATTTCCTCCCCTTATGCCTCTTCTTCCCTTCCTTCCCATCTTGCACTTTTAACTTCATTCTAGTGCTAATATTTATGGGTTTTATGCTTAAATGTTTTATCTTGGTTTTTTTTCCATTGTAAGCTGCTTAGAATCAGCTGCAGGCTAGATGGGTGGCATACAAGTTCAATAAATAAGAGTAAAAGAAAAAAGGGAAGGAGATAACTGTACACTGAAAAAATAATTATAGAAAACAGAGTTTAGCAAAGTCAAGCCAGATCAATGTTTTAACTCAATCTAAGGTGCCTTCATCACATTAAGCATCCTTATCCCTGCCCTCATTCACAATGCATAAGGGAAGGATTCAGTCACCCATATGCAACTAAATGCACAACTTGCTTTCAGAAGTTGTGGGTGTCCCATCACTGGAGGCTTTCAAGAAGAGACTGGACAGTCCTTTGTCGAAAAATGGTATAGGGTTGGACTAGATGACCTCCAAGGTCCCTTCCAACTCTGTTATTCTATATAATGTTGCTTATGTGCAGCAAGTGAATTTTAAGCCACCCAAAGTCACTTTGCAGACTGAGATGGGGCAGAATATAATTGCAATTAAAAAAAAAAGTTTTATTTAGCCTCAGAGCAGGCAAAGAACTATGCGCTGGTTTACCGTTAAGCATTCCTCATGAATATCTCATGTTCAACAATCAGCACTATGCAAATAAAGAAGAAAATGTTCCGTCATTTAAGCCATCAATTTTAATCAGTTGATGCGGATTAAAATCAGTGATCAGTCACACAGCCCCCACTCCTGCTGCCTCTCATTTCCTTTGAAAGAGAGGATGAGTTGCGGATGCCCTTTTAAATGTACTATTAGAGAAAGCTTTATAGGACAGCCTTTGACTTACAACCACTCGTTCAGTGACCATTTGAAGTTGCAATGAAACTGGGGGGGGGGGGATGACAATTTTTCACAATGCAGCCTCACCCATGGTCACATGATCAAAATTCGGACTCTTAGCAACTGGCATATATTTATATACCACCCAAATGGACCCCAGATGGTTTTCATGTGATGGGGAGGGGTCGAAAGATCCTTAGTGGATGCCACAAGTGTCACTTTTGTGTTTGCCTTTGTGTCTTTGTGAGATCTGCAGGGGCAGCTTAGTTAGAGAGTCTTCCAGTTTTACTGGAAATACAGATCGTCCTTGACTTACAACCATTCATTTAGTGACAATTCACAATTATAACACTGAAAAAAAAAAGAGACTTATGACCATCTTCACACTTCTACAACCATTGCAGGATCCCCGCGGTCACGTGACCAAAATTCAGATGCTTGGCAACTGGCATGTACTTATGACAGTTGCAGTGTCCCCGGGGTCACGTGACCCCCTTTTGCGACCTTCTGACAAGCCAAGTCAATGGGAGAGCCAGATTCACTTAACAACCACGTGACTAGCTTAACAACGGTAATGATTCATTTAACAACTGTGGCAAGAAAGGTCATAAAGTGGGGCAAAACCCACTTAACAGCCATCTCCCTTAGTCTTCAAAGAAACCCCCCCCCCCCCAGAAAGTCCAGTTGCCTCTTGGGGAAAAAAGCACTTTTGGGACTTAGCAACAGAAATTTTGGGCTGAGTTTTGGTCTTAAGGCGAGGATTATCTATATTATGCTTGTGAAATAACATTAATTAGTTACCTTTTGTGCATGTTATTTGGATTGTAGTGAAACAATTCACTCATATTCGCGAATTATTGCGGTGAAATAACTCACGAATTATTTAGCCCGTGATTGTCATGAAATAATATTGCAGATGTTTTGGTTGGTTTGAATCCCATCCCCAATTTTTGCACTATATTATATAAATGGTCTTCATCGGGAAGCCACTTTTTTGGGGGGGGAGGGGAATCTCTCAGGCCAGGCCGGCCCACCTCGCGGGGTTGTTGTTGTGGGGAAATTAAGATTAGGCGAATTTGCTACCTCGAGTTATCCCAAATATATCAAAGGCAGGATAAAAATCTCATAAAGGGCGAGATAAAAATTAATAAATGAATAAAAACGTGCCTCAGGGCCACGCGCCGAGCCGCGGATTCCCCTCAGAGCCGTTGAGGAACCCACCCGGGCTGGCTCAGAAAGATGTGAACGCGGCCCCGGACTCTCTTCGTCCCACCACCGGTCTCCCTAGGCCTCGGACACCCAGTCCCATCATCCCCGGCCCGCACCTTCCCCCACTCACCGATCGCCACCGATACCGCCGCGCGGCAACCAAAATGGCGCCCTTCAGCTTTCCTCAGAGCGAAAGAAGGTCCGCGCATGCGCTACAACGCAGAGCGGGCGGGAAAGACGCGCGTCTGCGCAAAGAGGGAGGGCCGCCTTTTTTCCCCCTATTGGCCAGAGCTACTGTGGGCGGGACTCGCTCTCCCGACACCGCCTCCGTCACGTGACTTTAGAAGACTGGCTTATGAAAAACTAAGCGATGTTTCGTTCCTCCTTAACCAAGAAACGTGGTTTAACGTGACTCACGTTTTTTCCCCATGGTCCAGCCTGATTTCAAGCTTTTGTATAAATCTGCTCGGGGATTGCTTGTAGTGCGGTGATCGCTTTCATCAATATTTGTTTGTTTTTTTTTAAGTCTAAAAGGTTGTTGCAATTGTATTTTCTGTAAAAGGGTGCAGCTCTCTTGCAACGCGGAATGATGGAAAAAGGATGTAGAAAAGTGCAAAAATAATAGAATAGAATAGGAATAATAGGAATTAGAATTAGAATAGTTGCTTCTCTCTTTGGTTGTTATTATTATTATTATTATTCTTCACAATTGTATCACAGCGGCCAGTTGTTTCACCGGATTTGGCATTAATTACTAGTCGAGCCCCATCCGGGGGCCTAGGACGTCGTAATGTATTTCCGAAGTATATGTGCGGAACCGAGCAGTGCGGCTTTCTGCATTTGGCTGATGGTGATTTTGTCAATTTTGAGCTGTTTCAAATGTATTTCCAGTGTTTTGGGGACAGCACCCAGTGTTCCAATCACCACTGGAATTACCACTGCTGGTTTGTGCCATAATCGTTGAATTTCGATTTTTAAATCCTGGTATTTTGCGATTTTTTCGTGTTCTTTTTCATCGACCCTGCTATCACCTGGTATTGCGATGTCGATGATAGTCACCTTGCTTTTCTTGACAAGCGTGATGTCTGGTGTA